>JAIPRK010001982.1:0-33936 GCA_025469195.1 Chaitophorus viminalis
CCATCCTTTTCTCAAAGCTTCGTTGTCGAACACCTTTTCCCAGTCTTCTACTCCTTGGACTTTAAAACATGCTCTTTTGAAAAACCAAGAATCTTCTGTTGTATATGGTGGTCAGACGCTACTGCTTGTTCAATCAAACTTGATGGTCAAATAATAATTGATAGTCAAAAACTATAGAATTTTTATTCGTCCGTATCTATATCAAACAGCGGTTAAAAAACAGTTTTTCGTCAGCATGCCTCCCAAATCAGCACTTATTGTAATTTCACACACTCGCAACATATTAGGAATATTACATTACTTAATAAATAATGTATGAAGTTTATAAAATTTTATATAATTATTTTTTTATATTCTACTTTTTTAAAATAGGGTAGCAAAAAACATTTTTTGTACTTTTTTAGATTTTAAATTTTAATTAAAAACCACCATAAATTATTACGTTAAATTTCATTTTTTTCTAATTGCAACGTAAATTAACTAAACTTTCTTGATATTATGTATTACTATTTTGTTCAAAATTTATACAAAACCTATGTGTGTCGGGGAACCCCTTCACAATTTTTTTTTCATTTTTAAATAAATCTATATCAACTAAGAATGTAATAATTACAATTGTATTTATGTTTTAACGATATTTTATTTTTTTAAACTTTTTAAATTTCTCTGTTTTATAACTAGTTATGAATAATAATAATAAAAAAAAAATTGCCACCTGTAAAAATGTTTAAACAATTTAAACCAATTATCATTCATACAATTATAAATAATACATTTTAAAATAAAATAAGAAACTCTAAATTTTTACATTAAATTTATTCATTCTAATTGTAACGTAAATTTGCTTTTTTCTTGATGTTATATTATATAACTATTTTATTAAAATTTCAACAAAACCTGCGGGTACCAGGGAATTCCTGCGCAATTTTTTTTGCATTTTAAAACATATTTTTAATAACTAACATAGTAACATGTCATAACTTATCATAAATTATGAACATTTGTTTAATTATAAATATATTTTCAATTGGTGAATCAAGTTGAACGCCCTAAAGATCGTTCAATTACATTAAACATATTCCAAGTTTATTTTCTTTTCATGATTATGACTTTATCACTTATTTTTTTTTTTCTTGAAATATCAAATTAATGCAGTGGTGGATGGAATATTTTAGGCTAGCCCCGGTCAACTAAAATTGTCAAACCACCCCTGCATATTATTGTACATAAATATTATAACATGTCGGCATATTATACGATATGATATAATTTATACGATATATATATATGATATTATTTTATTAAAACGTATGATATACAATAATAATAACAATTGTGTCTGCTAGTGGTGTGTTCATATATACAGATACAATTAATTAGAGAACCTAGTGGGATTCCCAATCAATATTTTTCTTTTTAAAATTTTTAATAACTATGACAATTTATAAGTCTGTATTTATTTCATATATATAGTATTCATCTTATAAAAAACCTAACAATCGTAACTCATGTCCTGCAAATGCACCACTATATTGTCTGGCTCTCGATTGGCTGAAAACGCATATGTTATATTATGCTACAGGTAGAGTTGTATGATAATCAGGTAATGTTACTACTATCCGCATGCTTATTGGATAAAGTAAGAAGATTATTTTTAAAAGTCCACTTTTGAGTGGATTAAGTGTTTTCATAAAAAAAAAAAAAAGTTTATATATTAATTGTAGCCTATAGGTGATATTTCTGTAATGAATTAATGAATTGCACTTAGTAGATATAATTTTTCTATATTATTATATTATGATAAAACCTGTTCACTAATATTGTATAGTTTTAAACTTTTATACGAATAGTACAGTGATATCGGTTTCATATTCACTTGTTGGTTGGATAAAAATTTATTATAATATATGGTTTGTTAAAATGTGTTCTCTAAAAGAACAATTTTATCAAAATATCTTTGCGTTAAATAGCTATAATGTACATTTTGTTTTAGACGGTAAAGGTTGTAAAAAATGTCTTGATAAAAGTAATTGTGTATCAAATAAATGTTAATGTAAATCTGGGGGTTACATCGCAACTCCAAATGCTATTCAAATTTGAACTGTTCCAATAATTAATTAACGTATCGTTTATGATTGGAAAGAAAAAAATTCTCTATTTAATCATGAATTTGATGAATACTTATGAAAGGTATTTTATTTGAAAAGGAGTTAATAATTTTAAAAGTACAACATTATATAGGAACTCAACGATCGAGTGACCTAACTTGATAGATATATGTGATCGATGCTACTTAAAAAAATAAATAAAAATATTTACTTCTAGTTTTCAACAAGTTTGTAAGGGTACATCAGATTTATCATGTAATACTTATAACGAGATACAAATGGAAAAAAATATTTTTCCCAACCAATTGATAGAAGTGAAATTATTATTCCGTTCTACGTTTTTTTGTTGTTATTGTTGTGTACAAGTATAACGAGATGAAGTTTGTACTACAATAAGTTTAATTAATCCAATCACTTCAAATACACGATTTAAATACCATTATAACTTACAAGTTGCAGCAATCGTTGCCAGTGTTGTCATAAGTAAAAACGTACTCGAATTCGAGAGCTTTCGACGCACAACAATAACTATGATATAATATTATTATTACATTGACACTTGACGATAATTTTTTATTCACGCGTGTTTTCAATCTTGCAACAAGTGTACGCCGTCGTCGTAACAATATATTATACGCATTACGCACTAGTTTGAAATATATTTACTTTTTTGTTTTTCGTCTTACCCCTCGAACATTTTTCAAGTCTTGCACCGCATTCTATATTCTTGCGACTAATCAACATCATTTACGCGTATTTACATAACGCAATATCGCGAAAACAGAACATTCGACGCGTTAGCTCGTCTCGGCGACGAAGATAGTAATAATACGACGCAATGTGGCTGAGAAATGTGCCGACAGAAATATTGTTATGTCGTAAAAACGTACGTACATATATATTATATATATATGTTGTGTCCCACGGAGATCTGACAAATTCATAGTTATTGCACTGCTCAACATTTTAAAGTTTTTCTTTTTTTTAATAATTATGATAGGTACTTCAACCCTATAATTAACATTTTTTAATTTAAAAATAATAAGAGAATTTAATTGAAAACGATAAAATTGTATTTAAACTATTTTTTTTTAAAAAAAAACCATGGCAGCTATTTTATAAATTTAATTTTCAGAAAAATGTTGATATGTCAAATTGTTATATTTTATTATTAGTCGTTAATTTTCAAACAATTTTTAAAGTTTTGGTAAAATTCAATTATTTTTCTTAAAAAATCGCGAGTTATGCTTGATAAAAATTTTGTCTTGGTGGCCGTAGGTTTAATTCTTCAAAACTGCTAAAATGTGTAGAAAAAAATGGAAAGTATAACTTTATCGAGTGGTAATAATAATTGATACCGTTGGAGTTTTATTTAGTTATTAAAACTATTTATTGAACATAACGAACAATGTTGGTTCGTTTAACAACAAATTTTCACCATAATCGTATTACTCTGTACAATGAGTTTACAACTAATGCTGACTTGGGGTGCAGGGGCTGTTTGTACACTATTTTATAAAAAAGTCTATATTTCAAGCATAAAATTTGTTGAATTGCAAAATTTTAATATTCTTCGTCTTTAACAAAATGTATGCATCATTGGTAAAAATGGTCAGAAAAAAAAAAACGAATTAACATAATCATCGATTTGGATTAAACTGTTTAAAGTGATATGATACTCAATTATTATATTCCTGTACGTCGGAATGCACTACTGCATACATATAATAAAATATATTTGCTGTAAAATTTCGGCGTGTCGTTTTGACTCCAGATTTCCGGTTATTGGTCGATAATAATCATTTTTTCTTATTTCTTATATAATATACAGATCATTAAGACGCCTTTTGTACGCTTCTACCAAACTTTTATCCAAATCCGGTCTGCTGCATCGCCCATTCACTTTGACTCGTCGGTATCTGATATATCCTTTTTCACCCTACATCTAAGATCTAACCACTGTTGAGGTTGACGAGGTTATCTTCTACATATGTCACTTTTCGTTGGGTTACCAATCAAAAAATTTTGCATATCAGACTTGCGCTAGCTAGTAAAACATGATGAGCTCTATTTAATCGTTTTACTTTTTTAGTTATAGGAATACAATCTATAATGTTTGAAACTTTTTTTTCGAATGTGAGTATAACAGAATAGTTTACCTATAATAATAAAAAAATAACAATAATCATAATCGTAACGTATTATCCGTCGAATTTTCGTGGAGCTGCAAACGAGACGTACACGTGTTGCCAAAGAATCGAATACGAAAAATAAATTATAACCGCGGTAGGTATAGCCACTTCCTATACCGAAATCGTAATTATATTATTATTTATTATACAACATTCATCGGACACGTATGATTTCGAACGCACGATTTTGACGTAATACACTCGTATACCCTCGCGTGTTTACCATACATTATTATTATTATAATTATTATTGATATTATTATATGCATTGGAAATGTGTGTCAGGGCGCACCGAGCGTATTGTCATCGTTATCATCACACTGCTTGACCCTTCGATATAATTGTTCGCAATGTTCATTCATCGCGCAAATTATTGATAACAACACACACAAAATAAGGTCAGCCTGCAAAGTTAATGAAAATATATAAACTGTATATTTTAGCCGTTGTGTTAATAAGAACAGTTTTACTTACCCAGACGTATATACCCAAGTGTTAATCCTCCGAAAGCTGATACCATAAGGTGGATTTTATCTACGTTAAAGAGTAGCAGTGATGTTGGGAATTAGCACCTTTTGTGATTGGTATTCGTTATAGAGCGTTTTGTTGTTTTTGTTTGTTAGAACTTTGACGTTAAAATAGCATACACAGAGAGGTTTGCGTGAGCAGGCTACCAACACTAGGTACCTGCCCATGACGTAGCGATAATTTACAAATATTGTTTGTATTTAAAATACGTTTTGCGAGAGAGAAAAAAAAACACTTTTATAGCTTTAGTTCACGTTCGAGAATTAACATGATTCCTGAGCGATATAATGGTTGGATTCGATTGGTGTGGTAAATAATTTTTGTTTTCCGTAACGCCAATGTTTACGTGCATCTATCCGTTAACTCGTTCACCCCGGACCGGATTACGATGATGGTACAAGATAACAGACGATCTGTGTACGTATACTTTCATCCGACTCTCCTTATTGACCTCATGGTAGTTAGTGGCCGAGATATCGACATTCGAGTGCTTATCAATCGCCAATATTACGTCTCGAAAAGAAAAATACATAATACGTGTATTGTACTAAGAAGTTACGATATTTCGGTACAATTATATTATCAGTCTATATACAATATAGATACAATACGATAGAATTTTTTTTTTATAATATCGTATATATATATATATATTATATACGATGTTATTAAAAAAAAAAAAAAATTAAAAATTATTATTATAGCAATAACAATAATAATAATAACTTGTTCTAAATCAAACACTCAAAGCCTATTGTTATATGATCGAATTCAACATCAGTATACAGAAGCGGAAATAAATTAAAAGCCATTGAAGTTATTCATTTTTCGTTCGTGTACGCATTGTACCTTACACTATATTTTTTTTCTTTTAACCGAAACTTATACAATTCACACTCAAATAAAATTTAAGCAACGTCATTTTTTTTTTCCGAGGCCACACAGTGCGTAATTTTCTATTTTTACGCAAAACGATGTATAGAAAAATACCTGGCTTTAAATTTCCATTGAAGCGAATGTAGTGAAATCCCTTTTTTGTCACCGAACTTATGCGTCATCTTTGTCAGTTTTATTCAACATTCCAATTTTTAAATAAAATACTTAACGTATTTTAAGTATACTACTTAGTGTTATTAATTCATCCATACATTTGTTCGTGATTAAATAAATCTTGTTGAAAGCCAAGTTTAACGTTATTAAGATTTTTTGAAATCGAGTTTAAATCCCGTACGGGATATAACTTGTACTGCAATGTTCAAGCTTTTATGCTTAAAATAAAATAAGTTTATAAATAAATACACACACACACACACACACACACACACACACACACACATATATATAAAAGAAAATAAAAAACAATTTTTAAAATATATTCCAATTGATTATATACAAACGATTTTTGCGTAAATTTCACTGATTTCTATCAATTTCTAGTCTTTAAAAAGGCTTTTAGAATCTTTGTACGACTCGCATTTTACCGGAAATAAATATTCACAGATGAAAACAAAAATACACACCGAAAATCCATCAACAGAACTCATTCACTTCACTCGTAGATTATAATCAGTATGAAAATATTAGTGTTTTAACTTAAAGGAATTAAAAAAAAAAAAATTAAATTAAAACTTACAAAAAAATAAATAAAATTGTATTGATGACATGCATTTCAATCTATACAAGAGCTAAGATTATTTATTATAGTACATAATATATATATTCAATTCCATGGAGGATTATTGTAGATCTTTATTTATTTTGTCGGATATCTTGTATAATAGTGTGCTAATTATTATCAAGTATCGTGAATAAATGGCTACCTACAGTATGTACATAATAAAATAATGTTATATTTTGTTAACGCTGAATAAGCGACTATTTTTTTTTTTTTTTCAAAAAATTTTTAAAAAATTACTTTTAACAGATTAACGCGATAATTAAAAATATTTTTATAAAGACTAAGATAATTAACAATTGGTAATTTTGAGTTATACAGAAGTGACAATGCGATTACAATAATACCCTAATATTTACATATTTACAATAATTTAATAACTATTAGTAACAGAGGTCATAGAGTGATTACTGCAAACGTTATATTATTTCTTACTTGACCACGATATTCAGTAGTAGATAAGAAAATAATTATTATTTTGCCTTAGTTCCTTTTCAAAAGTAGATTGTCTAAAACAATTTCTTACCAAACCCTGAGATATCAATAACAGGAAAACTTTAATAAAACACAACTTCAAAATCAAATACACAACTCAAAATGAAATAAAAGGTAAAAACAATATAATCTTTTAAAATGTTAATGTAATATAAAACCTTGTCTGTGTAAAGAATAAAATTACAATCAAACCGTAGCTCGTAGTCTCTACTCCACCCATAAAAGCGACAGTCCTCTCCTCTCTTCGGTTATTTTCTTAAATATCCATCATGCTATACCGAATCAGTATCTTTTCGATGGTGACGAGTACTGGTGATTGTTGTTACTCATGTTAAATTATTTGCGTGATTTTGGCATACATATGCTTATTCTTTAAAACTACAATGACGTACAATGGTCAATGGCTAAAGTTATTGTCATGTTAAAAATTACATAATTTGAAATAATACTTATTCGCTAAAACTATAATATTTACAAAAAGAATCAAGGCACTCATTAAGTCAGGTTTCACATTAGATTATTACAACTCAAATAATTGGTTCTAATTCTAATGTACTGTGATCGTGGTCTAAAGTTTTATCGTTTTTTTCAGGTAGAGCGAGTGTTTTGGAAGTCTTGTCCATTTTTGGATCGATTTGATGGAATTCATATAGAATTATACATTAGTTTTCAAACTGTACATAATGTGAGATTTCGACTGAAGTTAGGTATTTATTGACCTTAAAATGTTATGTATTTTCCCTGATCTATCTTTTTTGGGCAATAAAACTGCACCAAATGTCTCGTACGGTATTTTACGAAATCGGACCCAGACAGAATTTTGATTTTCTCAGTAGTTTTTACAGTAAAAAGCAAAACCTAGAAACAATTAATAGAAGAAACGATAAGTTTTGAAGCATTTTTATTAAATTCGAAAAATGTTTTATGTTCGACTTAAGACCCAATTAAAAATTCAATCATATAGAAATATAGAATTCTACTGTATAATCTTAGTTTATTAAACTTGTAATAATATATTACCAGACAATTTTACTATTATTTTTTGTTTTCTATAAGCACTTATTTAGCTGATTTACCTATATTTTATGGAAAATATGACATTTAACAATTATTTATTAGTTATTACAAAGCAAATTTCGATTTTCATTTGCGATAATTTTAAATGTATAAAAATGTATTAAGATGAAGATTAACATTCGTTGTCGGAGTATTTACCAATCTTACATAAAATTATAAAATTGTCCAATGATTTCAATAACTGGTACAATAGTTATACTTTTGTCTATTGTCTATTTTTATCTTATATAATTTGCAATATTGATTTTAAAGATTTTTAAAGTTGAATAATATACAAAGAATAGTATATCTTTTGGCTTTTTTTATTTAAAAAAAAAATTATTTACATATAACAATATTACAGCATACAATGTGGTTGGCCATTGGCTGGCAATAAATATTCAAATCCTTTAGTCTGGTTTACACCGTATTATATTGTATTATAATATAAACGTTGAATAGAAGGATTGGAGAAAAATCGTTATGATCGGATTTCATAAGCACAATAGTAGTAATAGTTTGTAAAATAATACGATAAATTAGTATACCCTAATTGTTGTGAAGTTTATTGTTCCTGGACGGAAGTACTAAGAGCTTCAATATTATATAATATCCTTATTATCGTTGTTATTATTAATGTATTATTAAAATATTATGACCAACATGCAATTAATAGACTTAAAATAACGCGTGAGTCAAAAGATATTTACCCGTTACAAATTTTAATATCGTTTGTGTAATCGGACTAATACCTAGATCCCCCAAGGTACATACTTATACTTTTTGTATTAACTTTGAGAATATTATCATTAGATTTCAAAAGCGTTAGGAAAAAAAGTAACTCCAAAAAGTAACGGAAAAATGGAAATTTTTAAACAAAACCACGCTTTGAAAAAGTACATTTTTTTTTGCTTTAAATCAAAAACAAAAAACTGTAAATACCTGAAATTTCCAAAAAATGTTTATATTGGCACTGTCTATACATGGTTAAGCTTTCCAAGTATTATTTTATTTTAAACAATTTTAATATAATATAATATAATATATATTCTAGATTGACAAGTTATTTCGATTCAGAATCGTTTTTCGTGTAAGTACAATGGTATTGCATTTAAAATTATTTAATAAATCCATTATAATGAGTAATTATAATTATAAAAAAAAATGACCTACTTTATAACCGAGATTTATTCCACTTATACCTTACAGCAAAGCGAGTTCTTGATTATTATTATTTTTTTTAATTGCGTTTCCGAAAAAATTGTGTATCAAGAAATTATCATTCATTATTATTATATGAAATTTTATAATAATATATGTATAACTAATGATGTATTAGAAAATAGACAATTTTGATTCTTCGAATTTCAATTTTTTTTTCCAAAAAGTATGATTTAGTATATTATTTAAAAAAAATAAGATGTGGGATGATAATTTACATAAAAAAATCTCATTTTGCCAAATTTCCTTTCAATAATGTGCACTATTACTTTTAATCATGCGTTGTTTATACACTGTTAAACAAAAAAATATAATCCGTGGAACATATTATTTGATTTTATTATAATAATGCTTGCAAATAAAAGTTATTTTACTTTTTTATTTTTAAAGAGCTTCCAGTATGCACTATTATAGCTCAACAATTAATATACATATAAGTATACAAATAATATAACTAGTATTGATACCAAGTGAAGGTAGAACGGACATAATATACAACGTAATTAATAATTAGGTATTTCATAACATATTATCAAGCTTAATATAAACCCAATTATATAAGAAAAGAGATTATATTTATAATGTAATAATAATAGATAGATAGTAATGAGAGAGATTGAAAGAACAGAAAAATATTAGATAATGTTTTTGGCAACGAGTGTATTTAAAACAGATGAAAGGAGAGTCATTAGTGGGCTGATTAAGGCATTTAGATTAGATATGAATTGGGAAAAGATAGCCGATGAATTTTCCGTGTGTGTATCTTGATTATTAATAGCTTCAACATATGTTTTGGAGTCGGGTTGAGAGTGGTGATCAGTAGACTTGGTAAGTAGAACTTTTGGAGGAGTTTTTTTTAAAAATTTGTTTGAAAGTCTGGCATTTATTGAAGTTGGATGCGTGATCCAAAGAGCAAAGGACACATTTTGCAGGGCTGTTCCGATCTTTGGAACATTCATTAGTGTGATGATTTGCACCACATTTGACGCAGCGCGCGACGTGATAACAATAGTTTTGCGTGTGGCCGTATGATTGGCACTTATGGCATTGTAGTGGACCGCGATTCTTTTTGTGTGGTTTTTCTATTATGACTTTAGTATTGAGTAATGACGAGATATTAAGTATATCCTTAGAATCTTGGGAAACTTCTACAAAAAATGAAGGTAGATGGCGTTTGTTTTTATCTAATATGTTTTGAACTCGTACGACATGATGTCCCAGTTCAGATAGAGCTGAAACAATATCGGTCTCTATGGTAGAAAAATGTAGATATCTGATGACAAACCTGACTGAGCAGAATTGACGGGGCTTAAATGTGTAGAATTTGGTGTCTGTATCCTTTAAATGTTTCACAATTATGTTGAAATTATATATTCTCGAGGGCTGAATAATAAGGTATGATGTTGACGATTTGCATATGAATCCATACGCACCGATAAGATTTGTTAAGAGGTTTTTGAATGATGAGTAATTAGATATATCTTTGATGTAAATTGGTGGTGCTGGAGAAATATCGTTCTGATCAGGTATGTGTGAGTTACCATGAGAAATTATGGAACTATTAGATAGCGTAGTAGATTCATTTTTGTCGGTGTCAAGAACGGCGTATCTGTTTGGAGTGATGAATATTTTTGATTTTTTATCACTAAGAGAAGGTGACAAAGACGAATTAGACAGATTGCGTTTTGATTTTGTACGAGTATGTGGAGAAGGGGGACTCATACTCTGATCCTAGGTTTTCGATAAAACGTATTTATCGCCGGCTTTAACGAAACTAAGCATTGAAGGTCTATGATATCTACCAACTATTGACGATGATAATATTTAACGAGTATATTATCACAGAATACTATAACGAACCACGGCGATAACGGAGCGGAAACTGTGCGAAGTACGTTCATGTTGAGCGGTAAGGCCGAACTGTTATTTTACTTACTTGTTTTTTTTTTATTTTCCCTCGCAAAATTGCTGTATCGACATGCTTTTGTTTATTCTTAGAGTTTTAACTTTAACAACTTTTACCCGACTTTATTATGAAGTTGTCTAAAAACTTAAGCTAATTGTTTTTGTTTACGATTTGTTTTAATTATCGTACGCGCTTTTTTCTTTTAGATTGACGTTTTTTTTCTTCATATCATAGTTAGGTACTTGAGGATTCATTTAATAATCTTATTTTAAAGTTCAAAATCGTAACCATGAACCGTATTAGATATACATACTATGTAGTCAGTAGCGGCTCTAGGTTTTGATTCTGGGGGGGGCCATAAACTTCACACACATTTTTTTTCAATATTATATGATATATTTATTCAAATTTTTCAATATCAGTGCCATATATTACTTATATTAGTACAAAATATTATACAAAATAGTACACAAGTCAAAAATAGTGTATAATATTATATTAAATTCCCGTTTTTTTGTTTTTTTTTTTGAGTTTGGGAGGGAGGCATGGCCCTCTAGCCCCCCCCCCCAGAGCCGCCATTTTATGTAGGATCATGCGCACGAACAGGGGCAGCTCCAATCTAGTATTTTTCTAAAACAATTGTATATTGTTAAAAACAAAATAAAACATCACTCATCAGAATCTAAAAAAACTATATTATATCTATATTAATATCTCCATATTAAATAGATCATTGTAGAGATATTTTTAGCCAAAAACTAAAAATTTACTAGGTATTTGAAGTTGTATTGTAATTTTTATATTTTTTTTTATAAAGTTTTCTGAAAATTATAACTTAGCTTTTTTCAACTAAGTCTTTGGAGCCGCTTCTGCGTACGAATATTACAATGAAGATGAAGAACAATATTATAATATAGTTAGGTCACGTAATCAACATTTTTGCGATCATTCTATCGTAACATGTAATAATAATATTGTATTGTTATACGAAAGTTGTAAAACGCAAACGTAAAATTTACCTATTTAGTCGACTCTATGCGTATTTTACCTACGGATTATTATTATTATTCGAAATAATTTTACGCGATACAAAGTTGAACTCGTCGTTTTATCAATGCGTACGTGCTCGCCGCCGTGTATCCATATAATTATAGATGGTGAACACATTGCGATATAGTGTTATCCCGTGGCTTTTATACGGGGAAAAGTACTTTGTTTTTTTTTCTTATTACGTTTGAATATGTTATATAAGCACAGACAGGGTGGTTGCAAAAGTTTAAAATTATATTTCTCCCCCTTCAGCCACTCCCTTCATTGTTCTTATGTACATTCCCGAGGTGTTTGACACTTCTCCTATATATATATACGTATATACCATATACTGTATTCAACACACACACACACACACACACACACACACACACACACACGCACGCACTGCAATAGTAAGTTATATCATAACGTGTTTAACTTGTCAGAAAAAAAACTTCGGAAACAACAATTTCTGTTACATTTTACTCGTTGTCGGGCCGCCACCGTAATTTCGGTTAAATGGAATTTTTTTTCTTATTTTTTACTATCGAATCAAGTACACAGCGTGTACACGTCTTGTAATAATATAACGTCGTGGTTTGAGCGTCTTATTATCGCTGTTGTTTCACTGTTCCTTTCCGAGTTTTATGTAATTTCACCGAATTACCACCGCGTTTAGGTCGGGTAACACGATATACAATACTACTTATCAAATAATATCCGTTGGCTCTTCTGTCGGAACATCGCGATTTATTGTGTTTTTGCGGTTCGTATATATTTTGTGCACCTATAAAAACAATAACATTTTGGAGCACTTTGGCGGATCCAACTCTACTCGTACTCTACGTGAGTGCGACTAATGGCAATATGCTGTGGCCGGTGAAGTAAATATCCCGACGTGATGTATTTCGATACCGATTTTCTAACAACAATTTATAAACACTTGCTATATTGACATGGACGTGATGTTAATTATTTAATGAATTATCTACTAGCTTGATGCGACTTTTACAGAATAGTAATGACTTACATCAGGCCTTCGATGCAGTTACCATTATAAATTAATATAATAAAATTATACCTTTATCGATATTAGATTAAGTCAGCATCACAAATGCTATTCCGCCTACATTAATTATCTAGGTATACTTATGGATATAAGTTATACCCATAAGTATATCATATAACTAATAACTTATAAGTATGTAATAAACTATATTATTGGAAACGGTTTATGAACAGTTAAAAATTACGCTTGTATCACTAAATTGTGCTGACATTAGTCATCTTTTTTTTTATGTCAATAATTAAAATGTGCAAACATTGTTTTACAAAAAAAGGGACCGACAAATGGTATGTCTTTTACATCTCTCAGTATAGTTTTGTCTATGTCTTAGTAAGTTTTCATACGTATATCACGTATGTAACAGCGATTACTTCGTTTCGTATATTTAAACGTGCCGTTATTACACTTCAAAGCGACATTGACAGCGTCAGAATGGACTACTCATGGTGCAGATATTATGACTTGAATTTAAATTAAATAGATTTTGAATGAAAATTATTACTATTTGCAGTCAAAACGGACACACGGTGTGTTGACAGGTTAAAATGTTTTGTCGATTTTTACGATCTGACTGGGTCACGGTGTAATATAATTTCATTACGAACATGTTGTTTTGATTAATAATAACTGCACGTTCGGCAGTGCATCGCATCATAAGTACGTTTTCTTGGCCAACATTTCGTAACAAGGATTTATTTTGAAACGCAGTAAGTAGCTTAGCTGTTGCATTATTTTCAATTAGGCGTAAATTATTCAGATTCATATTTCGTTCGCGTCGCATTCGCATTAGACATGTATCGTTAATAACCACGCATGACGTTTTCTTGAAATCAAATTTTTAACAAATATACTTAAAAAGTGAAAACCGTGATTATTAAACAGCATATTTTTTTAATTTTTTTTTCTGAACAATAAACGCAATTGTATAATATATATAATAATAAAATACGAGTGCGTTTTTTAACGAACCTTCGACATCTTGACTAATATTTAAATATAACTGATAAACAATAATAATAGGTAATTAAAAACAAATAAAAAGTAATAGTGTATTTAATATTAGAATAAATATTTAATAACCACCGATATGAGGATAAGTGTTCTTGGAAAAATTGAAACAATTTATAATAACGGGAATGAGACGATAATTTTTCGGACGATTTTGTAAATGAATCTATAACAGAATAAAACATATCAAATACGAAGTAGGTATATTTTACAGGGTGTTTCAAAATTATTCATCCAATTTAAAAAAAAATCATATTAACGATAAAATTATAATCATGAATAATAACAATGAATAATCAGGTTAGAAAAAGTGTTAATAGTTAGTTGATTACATTAAAAATTTGGTATAATGTTCATAATTAATGTTCAATGTGACTTTGCTTGCTTGCGAGGCACACATCTAAGCGATATTCGAATTTTTCATGTATATATGATATTGTACTCAAATAGTTTTGAGTGAAGCAAATATGATTTTTTATAATTGTAAAAACGTTTTCCATGTAAATAAAAATTAATAACACGTAGACGTGGTTAATTCCGAGTAACGTAGTGATGTGTAACGATTAGATTTTACTGATTTTAGTTTATTTTCGTTCAGAGTAAGCGCACGTCGTGTACGTACCTAAATACACTTTTTTGTAGGATTTTTTTTTTTTAAGTGATTTACATCTAAATAGTAAATACGTAGTCGTCAAATCGAGAAAAATTACCTCAAAACATATGCATTATAAATGTCAGTTACTTTATTATCGTTTTGATGTACTTACTGTGGTGAAGCTTATGAAAGTAGGCCAGTGAGATTCATGACATTATAATATACCGTTCATCACAAAGAGAAATCTTATCACTCTGCATATACGTATCAAAGGTGACGCAGTGAAATTAGAAACGAACTTGCATAATTTATTTTATTACGTCTAAGACTATATAGGCAATGGATGAAATAACAATAAAATAATGTACTATTTTTAAAAAAGTGATCGAAATATAAATAAGTATATATGCACTGTAATACATTAACGTATTATGCCGTTCTGATTTAAAAATAAATTTCGTATACTTCGCGCATATAGTGGTTATCCGCGCGTGGTGTGGATGATATTCATAATATAATATAGTATAAGAATTAAGAATATATAATGATAAAATCAATTTATTGGGGAAGAATACTTAGTTTTATATACAATATACATAGTCGACAGATTATTGTAAATCGTAGGTATGAAGTAAGCGTGTATGCAATTAATTTTGTGAGTTATTTAAAAATTAAATATAAATACCTACGCGAAATCATAATAATATATAATTTTTTCAATCATTCAGTACTTTGTTCAATATTTAAAACATATTTAATATAAATCTATAATGTCCAAGGTATAATCATGTTTTTATATAGAAGTATAGAGTATTTTTTACAGTATGTATGCACGCAGTCTGCATATATATTATAATATGTATACAAACTATATAATGTGCATTTGATAATGCTAAATATTGGAATAAGTTTGGTAAGTGTAAATTTATTTAAAAATCAGAACACTAGCTATACCGTGGATAAACTAATAATAATATATTTTTCTTTGGACATCATTAACTAAAGATCTATCCACAAAGCAGTTATTATCAGCGATTCACTTAGCTCGGCGATAAGTATCGATAACACGCACAACTTTTATGTGATAGCCGAAAAAATCCAAAACCAACTTGAGAACCTTTTAACTTCAGGATTTTCAATCAAATTAGAGTATGGATACCATTAATATTTCAGTAGAAAGATGAAAGAACCAGAAAAGTAATAACATCATTGGATCTCGTTTTTTTCTTTTTATCTAATTTCACACTTCTCGATGCAATAGTTCAAAAAAAAATCACCAACGAATTATGACAGCAGATATGAATACTGTAGAGAACATCAAAATCAAATGAAATAAAACAGTATACACGGCTATTTCCACTTAATATCAACAAAAAACTGAAACATCTATCAATAGACTTCACACGACACTCACTCAACAGCATCTGACGAATAAAGAGGAAGTTCCCAGTGGGTGTCAGTTGTGGTGCATTTATCATGGTCAAGCACACCTTAACCGAATGTCGATCATACGAGAGTGAGAGACAAGAAGCAGTTAGTGCTACCCTGCATCCTGTTGGAAACCCTCAACGCAGACAGCAAACAGTCACCGATTACATGATTAAGCCTATCCAAACTTGTTGTAAATATCTAGCGATTTAGAAATATATTGTAGTGTATATATACATGTGTAATGTCAAACGGTCATTTAGTCGCCGAGGCGTATTATTAATTAAAAAACAAAAATATTATACTACCTAGACCGCTTATCGTAAAAAAAAAAAAGTTTCCAAAATACCGGACGGTTACCGTTTTAATAATATTGCAGTACCACTCTTTGTCGAGGTTATGGTTTGAAGCTAAAACCTTATAGTGTAATATATAAATAATTAAAAACAAAAAAAAATTTATTTTATCTCACTACATATAGTGTATACAGTTTGAATGCCAATAAAAATACGACAACGCAAGCAGGTTATATAATATTTATTATTTGACATTCGCTTGTATTTGTATAATATACACGAGTCACGTCAAGTATTTTTATTTAAATATACATATCATATTCATAGTGTATTAAGTATATTATACTGATCTGATGCACGCGTGCGTGGTTTTAAAAAATGTAATTTGGACGACAAACAAATCAGCTGGGAGCGAGAGGATGAAAAAATCGGATTTCGTCGAATTCTCACCAATCGTTGTGACGTGAAAACGAAACAACCGAAATCCGAGAAGAAATACCCAGTATTTAAATAAATACACATAAAATAATAGAATATAGTTACACAAGTGTATTATATAATATAAACGTATTATATTAACGTAAACTGTCTTCGCGATAGGATTTAATATAATTATTGATGTAAGAATTATTTGCATGTATACATATTACATAATATGACGTTTCCATATGAATATGACGTTTAAATAACTAATAATAGACTAAAAGACGATTGTTTTTCCAAATTATTCGATATTTCGCATTGCGTCGCTTGATACAACTCGATAATGCTGTGAAAAGGTAATAACGTGACAGAATCTGTTTGCGTGGAAATTATTATTTATACATTTTTTTTTTGTTCTCATTCATAATTGATATGCATATTAGTTTGTCTACATAGCATAAACAATTACTATAATAACTATAATTATACTTGTATTTATGACGGACGTAGGACGCGATTACAACAATGGAAAAATGCTGCACACAAAAAGCGATTATGTTTACACACGTACAGAACAAGTAGGTATCTTCTTCTTCTCTTTCGCTTTTTTCCAAATTATTTGGGGTCGGCCACCTTTGTTCTAAATCTCCATTCGTGTCGATTTTCCACATATCCTACGCACACACCAACAGCCCTCATATCATTCTCAATAGTATCCAGTGCGAGGTGTGTAGTCACGAATAAAATAGATCTTGATAATATCATCATTGACATTATAATTGTTATTATATATATATGTATATATGTGCGTACATACGCAGCTCGTGGGTACGTATACGTGTGTTATATTGTGTGGGAAAAACTATAATTGGCAATTATTTGTGTATAATACACACCTAGAATGAGAGTGCCACAAATTGTTGGTTTTGGGATATTACTACTTTCGGATAGTTAAAAAAGAGCTTTATGCTATGCAATATAACGTCATATTAAATATAGTGTTTCACTTGCCTACCAAAAATATTATATTTCGATATTGCGTTTTTCAATTTTCAGCCAATAATTAAAGCCATATATTATGATAATATTATGTTTTTAATTTGTCAAATTAATCAGAAAGTTAGAATACAACACCGCATCATCTCGTTCTTACGATGTTCTTACGTTTTAATTTACGTTCGTAGTTATATAATTCAAATAGATTTTTCTTAAAAATATAGGTACATTTTGAGTTGTGACACTATTTTTCTAGGTGTGCATATAATTGATGTGGCTACTTTTTTCACTTCTATTTTTTTCCGCTTAATATTACATTATAATATGACCATGTGACCAAGCTGGGATGGATATATTTTATACAAACAATGCTATTATACATGTACATTATGTGGTTATACATGTATGTGCGCTATTGTCGTCTTTTATTCAGACTCCACTTGTTTTTGGCCACCCATGTTTATTATACATATGTGTGCGTGTGCATGCGAGAGAGAGTGTTTCGATATGGTTATATGACCAATACTACCTTCGAGTCTTTAACGCCACACTGCACGTCATTTCACTTCTCAGACAGGTCGATATCGTACGTGTATTTGTTGTAGCTACTTGTAATCATTTCCACAAATGCATTTACAATAAATATAAAATATTTTATCAGCGACCGACCACGGTAAAGCGGAACGAACGCGTGGTCTATGCGCCTCAATGTATTCCTTTCATATCATCATAATATAATACCACTATATACGACGAAGCGCTTTCATGGCGCAATTTGTGCCGTCGGTCGGTCAGTCGTTCGGCAGTCTTGATGGAAAATCCGCGGACACCCAGAGAGCTCTCGATTCCCGTTGGTATTGTTATCGTGCGATATCGCTCGCATTAATTTCCGACTTGAAAACGTCTTATCGAGGAGTACTTTATCTGCTCACGACATGGCGTTCGGGTACTTTGTTTTCCACAAAAAAAAAAAAAAAAAATGCTAAAACAACAATAGAGCCGCGAGACCAAATTAATTAATTAATTAATCGGCGTTGGTCGACCTAGAGGGTCCAAACATCCTAGGGTTGACGGACGATGACGGTGACAAACACGTCGGGTCGGGAGACCAAGAACGTGCATATATATGTATACACTGTATGTACATGCCGTAAATTTGAGTCCCAAGTGTGACCGTTTTGTCGACGAATTATTCACTGACTCCGACGCGCCTCTTCGCTTTATTATAATGTATATATATAATATATATATATAGGTATAGATACGCGTTCGGACTTTGGTCAAAGTTAGCGGTCGACTGTGCGGCCACTCTCCTCGGGCGATTCAACTCTTGAAAATAATTAGATTTCGTTACCGCATGAGTCTTGCTTCCGACTTGGCAGGTCGGAAACCTCCACCCATTGACCCACCCACTTCCATGGCTTAGGATGTATATACAATTCAAGCGTGTCGGCTCGAAGCACCACTATAGCCGTCGTTGGAAATTCGTCTTGGCGTTGTGGTGATGTTTTAAACCGTTGTTGCCTACGTATTGTCAGTGTCTTGAAGTTTGAAAAATGTTTTCATCACAACTTTTACATCTATAAATCTAATTAATTTTCACTAAAAATTATCATTTATAGAATACAATAATCATACTGTGATATATTGGTTTTGGCCAGGAGTTGACAAAGCCACACCGAAACGATATCAGTTAAATAGTTACTATACTATTGCAACCGTTAAACATCACATTTTTTTGTCGCACTTTAAATTTTTATTTTTATCTTTTCGCATAATATATTATATTAAACAAGTTCGCCATTACGCCACGTTTTTAGTCAGTAGGTCATGTCGTCAATGATGTTTTATGTCTCTCTCTCATTTTACCCGAACCAGACGTCTATTCGCATCGCACTGTTACCAGTTTACTCGTTCATCTTATAAGTCACATAAATATATTAATTTTATCAGCTCAATACGGGACCGGCGGCGAGAATACTGCGCAGATGAATTGCTGAGATTTCTATCATCGACGGTGACAGATGGCTTTACTTTTGTTTTCTCTCCATGCCGCCGCGACGACGGTAGTCAATTTACACGTTCGTACGCGTTGCTACATTATTATCATCATCATTTCAATACCTCTATTATTATCTATATAATATGTACATCAATATACGTCATTAGTATACGCGTTGCAAACTGCTGTTGCCGGACGCAGTGGTGGCGTGAATATTTTTCATTGATGAAACAAAATAATTATTAGAAACCACTCAGCCAATATTTTTTAGGTAACTTTACCTTAATATTCATTGGAAGTACTACATTTCCAACAAACTTTCCAATACCAAAGGACCCATATCAACTCACCCACTCGCCCATCCGTAAATAACTATGAGACATATGTCTCATAGAACCCTTGTCACGCCACCACTGGCTCGACGTATATACGATGTGTATATATAATTTCTTTTTATTATTGTTACTGTTTTCGTTGTTTTGGTTTTTCGTCGATTTGTTTTTTTTTTCGCGGTTTTTCGCGGTTTATCGTTTTTTTTTTTTTTTTTTTACTCTCCATCGAGTTCATTTAGTAATAACAATAATAACAATACGGGAGCCGGGGACATAATTGTGTTCGTTCACGTCGATTGACGGTGGAACGAGGGATTAGAGTATGTGATAAGTTGCGTTGGTCGTGATGAGTAGTGTGAGGGCTAGTTTGACCCTCCGCAGACGCGAATTAATAGGAATTCTCGAAATTTGAACGACTACGATAGCAATGTACGTTTTTCGAAACCCCACGCCCCATAGCCAATGCATATAACGACCGACCGATTTCGTTGTTGTTTCGGGACGGGATTTTTGGAATTTTTTTTTTTGACCATCACCACCAACCGTAGGCCTTTATCATCGGGTCGTTACACTTGAAAAAATGAAAACCAAGCGGCTTTTACCCGTTTATGGCACGGAACGTTTTGCGAAACGTATTGCTATAAACGTTTACTGTTCGATTTCAGGACGCTATAGGCGTTGTCGCAGGAATACTGATGAATTGCAGACACCGCTCCGTTATGCGGATGTCAACCAAATGCAAGTACACATACCAAATAGTACTACAATGTCTTACTATTGATTTTATCCACAGAAAGAAGTACCATAGTTATAAATTAATAAGAATCTATAGGTTAAATCAACAAAATAATGATTAACAAAGGCCCAACAAAGAGTTTGTTATCATAAAATTAAATATTTTATTGATATACGACAAAATTTGCCTTGTTAATTTAATGGTTAACTCAACAAAATAGTTTTGATGTTAATAAATAATAATATGTGACTTACAGTTTAAGCCTTCCATTACCATCCGTTTCCCCCTGCCACGACGACCACTTTTAATTAATATCATTTGCGCCCGACTTTGATGCAAACTGCACCTGCATCGGGTGCGCGTGCGTGCGTGTACTTACTTCGTGATTAAGTCTGTATTATGCTCGGAGACAGCGACCCCCGTGACTGCATGTCGGATATTGTCTTGGAGCACCGCGGCTGAGATACGTGTATAGTGTTTATACTAAATTACGTGATAATAATAATAGAGCCTGGTAATTAATCGTACGTTCGTGTTCAAGACGAAAATTTGTTGCAGCTTCGTCGACGTCAACGTCAGCGTCGTTTGCATTGTTAGTCGATCTCGTATTATTATTCCTAGGGCCCGGAACTCAATGATCTAAAAATATATAAAAAATGACACGAAAAAAATGTTATTAAAAATGTATATTTTACTTTAAAAATTGATAAATAGGTATTGTTTTGATACAATTAAATTTAATATTTTATTTTATAATTTAATAATATTTTAACTTTTCATTTTTACGTAGATAATAATATTTTATAGATTTGTTTTACCTTCAAATTTGTTACACTGTACAATCAAGGTTTTCTTAATAATTTATTACTATTGTTATCGTCGTCGTTACCGCACCAAGCACCAGACCGCTACCTATACCTGGACTGCTTATTATACACGACGTTCAAAATCAAGCACATCAGCAAATAATTTTTGGCTCTAAAATTCATCTAGTATGCATCACCGTATAATACTTACGATATATTAACACTTTATATTAACAACAACAATTATTATTAATAATAATAATTGTTTCTTGATAATAATTTACCATCAATATGCGTGTTTTTACGTATTTATTAAGTATATATAACAATTTCATCAATCGCAATGATATTAAACATTGATTCAATCGCTTCCTAAAAAAAATTGTATCCGTATAAACTGTCAACAATAAATCATTGGCATCGATAACTAACACCGTACGCATATGATTTTAATATACTTATCTCGTATCGGAAAAAAAGTAAAATAAATAATTTAAATCAAACGAAAATAATTTGGTAAATGTTAATTATTACGTTATTTTTTAGGTTTTTTTCGTCTTATATTCAATGAAAAAAAAAAAAAAATAAAAAATACTGTTAAAATGACCAACAGCTGATAACGTATAAGGTTTTTCTTAGGGTTTGCTGTTTGTGCGGTTGAGTGCAAAACGAATATCCAAATACTGTTTGTCCTGTAGCCTTACTAATCATGTTGTAGAACATAATGTTATGCTATTACATTATTATTTAAATACGATGCTGTAAAGTATGAAATAAATGGATAGTATTGTTGAACAATTATTGTTGTATATTTAAATAATGGTCATTTGCGTGATACCGATCTACCTGTCTATAAAAACAATGAAAAATGGATAAACGATATTATAATATCACTTATCCATTTTTCATTATAGATATTACGAGTCGTCTTTTGGATATTTGTTTATTTTTACACAAGTAATCATAATTATTTTTCTTCGGAAATCTCGTTTTCTCCACCCCTTACAACACACGCACACGGGATCGATACGGTATATACATAATGAGTAGTATTTACAGATCATAATAATAATAATAATAATAATAATAGAAATTTATTCCGGTGTCACTGGATGGCCACTACACGCACTACAACGGTATAATAATCTTACACCCGGTAACCTCGACCGACGATACCACGACCAGGGTCGCGAACACGATACATCGCACAAGATTTGCACGTCGGCTGCGGTGTAAACCTATACAACGCGTGACGTTTATTCGACGAAAAAAAAATTTTTCTTTTCTTTTTTTTTTTTTCACTCTACTTACCACACCTTTTATTTTCGTTTTTATACACGCCCCGATCCGGCCTGGAGACACGGTTTCTTTTTTCACCGTCGCGGTATAGCCACGAGACCAGTTCACGTGCGTACACATATTCGTACCCGTTCGTCTGAAGGCTTAACCCGTCACACGTGCTCACTTAGGACACGCACTAACGCACTCGTACATTCATCTTGCCGCGCTGGAAACTAATATAATGGCCGTGAACATGATGTGTATGCTGTATAATGTTATGTATGAATGATCATAAGCTACTATATACTTCGACGGCACCGCCACCACTACCATCGTCACCGGTGTATTTTATCTTATTTTTTCCCCCCTCTATAGTGGGCTGAAACCGAATATTATTTTTATTTTTTCCGTACAACCATGCGTCGTCACGTCGATCTCACCGGCTGTGAGGGTTTATTCGCGACTGAGTTGGGTTTTTTTTTTATATAATATTATAACATCTTGTGAAATCCACGCAGTTTATTCTCCTTGTTGTTTTTCAACTCTACTACCCATTTACCCATAAACAGTATTATGATAATCTTGCCGCACAACATATCGCGTATACGCACGTTTTTTTTTTTAATTATATTTTTGAATTTCACATTATTTCTCATTATATTATATTATAAAGTTCTTGAAGCAACCCGTGTTTATATTTTTTCGGACTACTTAATTTTTTATTTTTATTTTTTTGCTTCCTAAGTATCGTTAAAAGTATTAAAAATTTTAGTAGTCCTGTATTTGTGGGCCTGTGTTTTATTATAATTCCAGAAAGTAATGGGAAAATGGAAGTATGGTACAGAGGCGGCTTGAACATGCAAAAGACCGGTGCTTTGCCTCGGTCAAAATTATGGATGGGTGGTGGTGGCCGGTGGGGTATTCATCATTTATAATATTGATATTAATGCCGTAATATGAAAAATAAATGTTTTTCTACAAACACTGTAATGGATAAATTGTCCATATTTTTAATCATCGCTGCATAAAGTCAATAAATATATAATATGTAAAAACCTAAAAATTCGTTTTTTTAATTATGAGTAAATAATAATATATTATATTTTATAAGCAGTGTTTGGAACGTTCTTTTAAAAATTTAACTCGTTCACATTCACGTTCATATTCTTTGAAACGAACGTGTTCACGTTCATTTATTTTAAAACGAATGCGTTTACGTTCACACTCTTGGAAAAAATGAACGCGTTTATTTGGGTGTTCAATCAAATTTTTATTAAATATTTATGTATTACCTACCTCCATCTTGTATAAATGAGACCTTTACAAAATGTATTAGTCATATTTTACTTTATGTCCAACTATTTAACGCGCAGGCTTTAATTCAATTGTTATGACAACTGTGACATACCTATACTCTTTTATCGTAGCCACTAAGTTATCAATCATTATTATGAAAATATTATACATACATATAAAATATATAGACTTAACATAACTATGTATAGAAAACGCTAATATAAATGTTTGGAGAAAATTTCAAGTATTTGCAGTTTTTCATTTTTGAGTTAGAGCATTTAAAAAAAAAATCATTTTGTCAAATTAGTAGTTTTGTATAAAAATTCATGTTTTCCGTAATTTTTTATGGTTTTTCCTAACGTTTTTGAAAAGTATTGAAAATGTTTAACTTTTGACATGCCCAAATATTATATACATTCACTTTCCTTTCAGTAAAGTTGCCTTTTAAGGAAATCAAAGCATTTTTACTATGTACCAAAAAAATTATCCTCAGGCACAAAAAATAAAAAACACACATCATTGTAAAATCAATAGATTCAATCACTCCGTCTAGAATCTAAAAACACCCTAAACCCTATTGCTATAAAACCTACTTGACGTGCTAAATAATAATTTAATGGATTTCCGGAGAATAGATATTATAACATATAACCGACAGAATTATTTCCAATACGTTTAATGTGTTTTCTCAACTTCTAAATTTTTAGTGGATTTTTTTTTTATACCCTAATTTCAACTTGTATATACCTACGTAGTTATAAACATTTTAACGGTCGCCGTTCGTCAATGTACACGTTAGACATGGGTACGATTCTTAAAGCGCGTCGATAACTCTATGGTCATTGGTCATCACCGTTGAAATGGCCTCCATGGCCAATGTTACTCGTCTTATTATTTCGATGTTAATGAAATGTTTTATTTTAATAAAACCAAATTCTTATAGATTTTGCTCGTACATATTAATAAATAATTTTTTGAAAACATATTTTATTTGTTTTTTATTCTTATAGTACACTAGAATAATGAAACCGTGTTTAATTTATTTGATTAATAGTTTATTAGTAGACTGCCGTAATCAAGATGTTGATTCAGATTGAAACAAACACATAATATACCTAACGCCCGTAGCGACATCGTTTTTACTAATAAGGTTAGTGCTTAAAACTTTTAAGTAAGAACCTCTAGATGCATATTATAGTGTGATATTGGAAAGTGTATCAGTCAGTGGAGTGGTGAAAGGGTTATAGCCGTCAATCGTCATAGATGACATTTATTACGATTTATTTTGCAGTTACTATAAAATGTACAATAAATGAAAAACCATAACATTTGCATCTTTAAAATATTTTATTGCATCTTTACGAATGAGATAATGTGTGTAAAATGTATGTAGTGTATGTCATTATTCATAAATGTTCACTACGCCACTGTACCAGGTATAAAATACGTGTAATATTATAGAAATAAAATTTACAATAAATTATCGATCAAGCGTAATTTATTTGTAAAAAAATATTTTAATTAGTTTTACAGCAGGAATATTCTTTTCTTTCTATTTTCGTTAATTTTTAAACAGCTGGTGCGTAATTTTCAGTTACATAATTCCGTGCGATAGAAAAAATTATTAATGCGAGTGCAATAATATTATAGTAAAACGTATATTTTGTAATACACACCACATAATAATTTCGTATTTTAAATATCACATACGAAATTAATTTTTATTTTACCCTCAAATATTTAATTATTCATTTGTTTTGATTATTGTTATGTACACTTTAATGTTACTTCATCTAGCCATTCTGCGTATCGACTAATGCCTAAATTTTTTAGTATTGTTTTATCATGTATATTCTAAAAAAAGTTAGGTATAAATAGATCTTGAATTTCAATACAATTTGCATATTATTTGGCTGATTCACAGGGATTTTCAATGTACAGTTTACAAAATTAATTATTTAACCTTTCATGTAACAAAAATAAACAAATACATCAAAAGTATCACTTTTATTTTGCATTTTACGGTTTTTTAATTTATATAGTAATTATTTCCTGATATGTTAATAATTTTGATGCATATTTGTTAATTTTACGGCTTTTTATGTAACCTGTTTTAAATAGGTATTATTTAAAGATAATTTACTAATATTTGTTTCTTAACATTGTTGTTTTAACCATTGCTTAAAAAAAAAAAATTCAATGAAAAATTCGAGTGGATCAGTTTACATTTATAAAAATACATGATATTAAAGTAGGTATTAGAACTAAATTTCTTAATAATGTTGATTTGAATAAACTATTGAGACATTCAAAGGATGACCTCCCGGATTAGACGATAATTGCTCTCAAAAAAATTTTATGTTTGGTGTATCGATAGATTTTTTGTTTCACTAGGAATCTGAAATTTGAAAGGCTATTTTTAAAGTGATTTTAAATCATGTAATAAAACTAATCAAGTATATTATATAGGACATAAAATTGAAAAGTAAAAATTTCATTGGCCATAATAATCAGCTACCGTGTTACGAAGGCAGTAATTATATTATAATAGTAGTATTGCATTTTTTTTGTAATGAGTATTATTGTGATTTAGAATTTTGTATAACGTATGCGCAAATCACCGTCATAAAATGACGTTCGGGTCACTCGACGACGTAATTTTTAATCGTGCCACGGTGGCTCCTCGATATCCTATATTGTTATGATTTTTATCTCTTTGAAAGTGATTTGATAGTAAGACTATATAGGTAATAATCATGTGTTCGACTTCTAAAGCGTGTCGGCTATTCCATGTCTATCACCGTTGAAAGAAATATTCCATGGCCAACTCAAGTTATTCATTTACCATTATCGAAATGTTTAATTTTTAATTTTAGTAAAACAGAATTTTGCTCGTGAATTATTATAGTTAATGGTTTTTGAAAAATGTTATTTGCATTTTATTCTCATTGCACATTTGAATAGCAAAACAGTGTTTAATTTATTTAATTAATAGTTTAACAGTGAATATGTCATAATCGAGAAACCGATTCATAATGAAAAGAACTATATCGGAGTGACAAGCGCATATGCCTACGGACGCAGCTACACAGTTTTTACTAAGGTCAGTGCTTAATTCTTTTTACTAAGATCAGAGTAAGTGCATATTATAGTGTAATATTGGAAAATGTATAGGTAGTGGAGTGGTGAAAGGGTTTTTTGTACGCATATAGATGATGGATGAAATTGGTTCCGACTTATTTTACAGTTAGGTACTATAGAATGTACAATATAAATAAAAATAAAATTTGCAATCTTAGAATATTTCCTTGCATCATTACGAAAGAGCTGAGGTAAAAATTATACAGTGTACATCATTATTCATAAATGTTCACCACGCCAAAATACCGGTAAAAAAAACTTGTAATTTTAAAAATAAGAAAAGTCAATAGAGCCAGAATTTTAATGCAAAGTTCATCTTTTTGAGCCAAAAACAATATTATTTTCATCTTTTGAGGAACAAAATATACTTCAAGAATATCACTTTTATTTTGTATTTTACATATTTTTTTAAATCATTGAATAATTTCCAGCTTGTTGTGATGTAATATTGATCGATTTTATTTATTATACACTTTAATAATTATGTAACTATTTTAAAATATAATTTAAACTTAATATATTAAAATTTGCGTTCTTGACGTTTGGTTTAATTAACATAAAATAAAATTCTACAGATTTAACTAATATAGATACAATTGAAAAAACGATTTTATGGCAAAGAGGTTGCGTGTATCAATTTATATTTTATAAAATTAATGATATATATTTATAGTAATAATACATTTAAAACTAAATCCATGATAAATTTTGTAATCATTTTTTAAATTTTAAAATATATATAAAATTGGTTATAAGATATTATTATAAGAATTTATAATATTTAAGTACTCAGTAAATATTTTGCGTTGTTATGACAGTTAAAATAGCAATTAAATAAGAATTACCAATTACATTACATTTTTTAGAAATTTTTCAAAAAATTACCTTTCTCAAAGAAAATGTCTTTCAGAAAAGTATTAGATTTTTATATTGTATCCAATACATATCTTATTTTACTCAGTTTAAAATTTGAAAGATTTTGTTTTTGAAGGAGTTTTTGGCTATTTTGTAGAGAATTTATCGATTGTTTTTAGTGCATTTTTGTATTACATCGATACGTCATATATTCGTAAACGTTCCTCGTAGTCGGGACGACGTTCCGCAGAAGTGACGGATAACACTGTACGACGGATCTAGCGAGCAAAAGGCAAGGTTCCAGAGACCCTTTCGGGGGTTCCGCGTTACGAACGTATTATCTCACATTCGCGTGTTTTTCAATACGCGTGAGTACGATATGCGGTCGTCTCGCGTGCCGCTATAACGATCCGACAATGCACGTTACCCGTCCGGATCCGATATTTCGGCGGCTGCGATGACGTGGAATTACATATGATTTTTGTTTTTAAGACTTGCACTACTCTATACGATAAAAAATAATAATCCGAATAAAACAACAAGTAGTTTCAACCTATTTGTAATTATCAATATTAGGCAATTTTCTAATTGGCATTAGAAAAAAAACTTATTCATAAAATAAATTAAATAATACATTTAATAATTTATTAATTTAAATTTTTTATTAATTAAATATTTTCTCATGCGTATTTTACAAAGTTTTTGTGTATATTTCCTCGTATTTTGTCTTATAATCACTCACTTTTAATATTTCACCATCATGTTTATAAATTATTGATTTTTTTTATTTTGAAATTTTAGTCAAATTGTAATAACAAGTCTGATATGGATATAAATATGAGCCAGTGATGTGACGTGACTGGTTGGTGCCGTTCGGATGCATAAGTTGTATGGTGTGGCGTCAATAAGTGACCTGCGAATAGGTTAGTACAATTAATTTAAATTTTATAATTACATAGAGGTGGGTGGATAGAATTGGTGAGTGAGTGGGAGTGAATTATTGATGGGGAGGACAGGGAGTTAATAGGGGATAGTTATTGGTGAATTAAGAGGGAGAATATAGGGATATATAGAAGCAGAAAAATTTGTTAGGATCGAAGGGGTTTATAGGGTTTTGTAAATCGAATAAATATGGGCTGCGGAGGTGGCGTGGAGTTAATCAGAACAGTAGATTTTGGGCGCTGAGTTTGAGGGGCTAGATCTTGGGTCAGGAGTGAGGTTTTGGTACTGTGTGGGACCGTGAAGTGAAGCAGTGCTAGGGATGCGGAGATATTTTTATGGGCTATGGAAGTGGTTGTGGAGGGGGCTTCGGTGGAAGGTGGTAAAGGAGATATCATTAGAGGGCAGTAGAGAAGAGTGTGGAGGTTGTCTGTGGGGGAGGGTAAATGGTGATGAATCAGAGTTGAACAGGAGTAGGCTAGAGCAGGGGAAGGCTTGGGTAGGGGGCTGCTGCAGAAGTGGTAGGGTGTCGTGGGGGCTGTTGTAGGGTGTCGTGGGGGCTGTTGTAGGGTGTCGTGAGGGGGTTGTTGTAGGGGGCAGGATGTGCTGTTGTGGGGGCAGGATGTCATATGGGGCTGTTGTAGGAGGGTAGGGTGTCACAGGGGATGGGATGTCATGGGGGCTGTTGTAGGAGGGCAGGATGTCGTGGGGCTGTTGTAGGGGCAGGATGTCGTGGGGGGCCGTTTTAGGGACAGGATATCATGGGGGCTGTTGTAAGGGGCAGGATGTCGTGGGACTGTTGAAGGGGGCAGGATGTCACAGGGGGTAGTTGTAGGGGGTACGAGCTAGGGGTAGTAGCTACGATAGCTCCCACTGCAACACCTTGCCTCCTACAACAGCTCCCTCGATATCCCTCCCTCTACAATAGCCCCAATGACATCCCGCCCTTAAAACGGTCCCCACAACATCCTACCCCTATGACATCTTGCCCCCAACTGCCCTCCTCGTTCTGCGACAGACCCCTACTACCAGCTTCCCCCATCTCTCCTCTACTGGACTCTCACGATATCCCCTTTACCGCCTTCCTCCGAAGCCCCTTCAACAACTACTTCCACAGCCCATAAAAATATCTCTCCACATACCTAACACAGTTTCCCTTCACAATCCCACATAGTTCCCAAAACCCCTGGCCTAAGATCTAGCCCCCTCAAACTCAGCGCCCATAATCTACTTAACTCTTCTCCTTAACTCCACTCCACCTCCGTAACCAACTCTTATCTGACCCACATCAAGCCCTATAAACCCCTTCGATCCTACCAAATTTTCCTACCTATACATATCCCTTATTCCCCCTTTAAATTCACCAATAAGTATCCCCTTAATTAATTATTTCCTTGTCTCTTCCATCACTATTTCACTCCCAATCACCCACCAATGCTATTCACCATAATGTACCCATAATATTTATGTACCCAATCTATGTACCAATTTATGTACAATCTATGTACCCATGATATTTAAATTAATTGTACTAACCTATTCGCAGGTCACTTATTGACGCCACACCATACAACTTATGCACCCGAACGGCACCAACCCGTAACGTCACTGGCACATACCATCAATCCATATCAAACTTATTCATATAATTTGACTAATCTAAAATTTCAAAATAAAAACATAAATCAGTAAAGTATAAACACGATGGTGAAATAATTAAGAATAAGGGGGAGATTATAAGGAAAATTACAAGGAAGTAAACACTAAAACTTTGTTATACTCGTTTGAGAAAATATTAAATGAAAAATAAATTTAAATTAATAAATTATTAAATGTATAATTTAATTTATTTTAAGAATAAGTTTTTTTTTAAATGCCAATTAGAAAATTTCTAAAATTGATAGTAAATAAAAAATTCGGAACTCATAGTTATTTTACTCGGATTATTATTTTTAATCGTATAGCGTAGTTGCAAGTCTTAAAAACGGAACGCGTATGTGATTCCACGTCATCGCAGCCACCGAATTATCGGAACCGGACGGCGAGACGGGCGCATATCGTACTCACGCATATTGAAAAACACGCGAATGTGAAATAATGCGCTCATAACGCGGAACCCTCGGAGGGTCTCTGGAACCATATCTTTTGCTCGCTAAATCTGTCGTACAGTGTTATCCGTTACTTCTGCGGAACGTCGTTCTGACTACGAGTAACATTTACAAAAATACGACGTATCGATGTAATACTTAAATGCACTAAAAATAGCCAAAAAGTCCCTCAAATCTTTCAAATTTTAGACTTGTATTTGTTTATGAGAATATCATTTCGTAAAAAATTCCAAAATAATGTAATTCTTATATGAGATTTGAACCCATTATTTTTTATTTTATTGCTATTTTCATTGTAACTACAACGCGAAACATTTATTGGATACTTATAAGCATATATTAAATATTCTTATAATAATATGTTATTATCAATTTACAAATATTTTATAACTTTCAAAATATTTAATTACACTTTTATTGGTATATACATTTTCGGATTAAAAATTAAAAACAAATTTTATCATGTAATTTAGTTCTAAATATCATAATATTATAAATATATATACTATGCATTTTTATAAAATATAAATTGATATATTTGACCTTGCATATTTTTTTTTTATTTATTGTACATTTTACAGTAACTGTAAAATCAGTTGAAACCAATTTCAACCATAACGCCTAAACGCGAATAAAAACACCTATCACCACTCCACTAACCTATACACTTTCCAAAATCACACTATAATATGCACTTAGGGGCTCATAGCTCATAGAAAAAAGTTTTAAGCACTGACCTTAGTAAAAATGATGTAGCTGCGTGCATAGGAATATGAGTTTGTCATTCCTACAGTAATTCGTTTCGATCTTAATCTATTTCTCAAATACGGCATATTCACTGTTAAACTATTAATTAAATGAATTAAACACTGTTTTACTATTTAAATGTGCAATAAGAATAAAATGCAAATAGAATGTTTTCAAAATGTCTTAATTACAATTCACAAGCAGAGTTCGTTACAATTTTGTTTTACTAAAATAAAAAATGAAACATTTCAATAACAGTAAATGAATAAGATGAGTAACATTGACCATGGAATATTTCTTTCATCAATGATGACCATGGAATAGCCGACCCACTTTAGGCATCGGACCATAGACATATTAACTAGATTTAGTTTATAGGTCTATGCATTGGACCCATGATAATTATCTATTACTTATATTATTTTATTACCAAATCATTTCTAAAGATAAAAAATGGGTATATAATAATATAGTATTTTATATTTAAATTGAAATGTAATAGTATGCAATTTCGTTTGAAAATTATATTTTTAATAAATTTCAAACGGTCATAAAATTTTTTTCTTAGAGTCCAGTAAAAAATTGTGTTATAGCTTTTTGAAGAGTAACTTATGGATAAACCAGTGTTAAAATTTTGATCCTTAAGTATAAACTGAAAAATTTTTATGAGTTTTCAACTACAAAATAACTTGCAAATCATCGCGATTTTAAAATATTTTATACAAATTTAAAATTTATGGGCTGAAAAAAAAATTTGAATAAAACGAACTTAGATATTTTTTAGTTACGTTAAGAATAACTTATAATAAACATTGTATTAAATTTTCAAGAGTAATAAATTTTATAGATATTTGAAAAAAAAAAACTTGCAAAAATCGAAAATTTCAATTGTCTATAAATAAATCAAAATACGTCAAAATACTTTGAAAACTTAACCATTTATATAAAAAGCCATTATAAAGACTTGGTGAAAATTTCAAGTGCTTGCAATTTTTCATTTTTGAGTTAGAGCATTTAAAAAAAATGTATTTTGTCAAAACGTGAATTTGCGTAAAATTTCCCTTTTTTTCCTAATTTTTTATCGTTTTTGTTTTCGAAGCTTCCAACAAAATATTGAAAAAGTTAAATTATTGACTAGAACATGTACCATCTACATTCACTTTCCTTTCAGTAAAGTTGCCTTTTAAGGAAATCAAAGCATTTTTCCTGCCAAAATAGATGTTATCAGACACAAAAAAAAAAAAAAACTAAAAAACCACACATCATTCTGTAGGTGTACTAAAATTGGTTAATTTTAGTATGTACGTAGCTAAATTGTATTAATATATGGCACAAATAATGTCGGTGGCCAATTAGACTAAATTATATTATTTTTTAACAAACTTATTTTTAAATAATAAAATGTAAATTATAAATAATAAATGGTTATTTTATTACATATATATTATAGCAAGTGAATAGTGATATAACACAGAAAGCTCTTTAAATAAAAAATAATACTGATAAAACCAGGAATTTTCTTCAAATCACACATTTTAATAATTAATTTTATTATCTTTGGTAAAATGGCGTTTTGGATCATACTGCACCAGCAGCATCACCGATGACGGCAATATTCTATGTCAGATAAAAATTACCCATCTAAATTAGTTTTATTATACCAACACG
>JAIPRK010001983.1:0-33886 GCA_025469195.1 Chaitophorus viminalis
AACTCGAAGTTAAGAATATGGCACTACAAATAATTACATGATCCATCTATAGTATTTACATTTATTTTATACTGGCGCATTTAAGTAATGCAGTATTTTAGGTACCTGAAAAGATTATTCACAAGATAAAATAAAAATAAATAACATGTTTACTAAGAAAAATGAATGTAGATGGTACTTATTAAAAAGTTAAACTTTCTCAATAATATTTAAAATAGTCGGGAAATACCATAAACAATGACGGAATGATGGGAATTTTATTCAAAACGTTCATCTCAAAAACTAAAGTGCACAAATAATTGAAACTTTAACGTTGTTATATTGGCTCTTTCTTTAAACAATTATCTTTTTGAAAAACTTTACTGATTTCTAAACAATTTATAGACATTTGAACTTTTGTATATTTTTAATTTTTTTTATAATATTGTAAATAAAAACATTTGGCTGAGTCAAAATACTTGAACATTTTACAGAAAATTCCACAAAACTGTTTCTTACCGTCATTCAAAAATTGTTGAAATAAACAAGCCCAATCTTTTTTATAAGCGATTGAGAATTAAATATTGACATAATTTCATTTTTGAGTTAGAGCATTTAAAAATAATGTATTTTGTCATAACTTGAATTTACGTAAAATTTCCCGTTTTTGTAATTTTTTTATCGTTCGACGCTTTGAAAGAGTATTGAAAAAGTTGCATTTTTGACTTGCCCAAGTACCATCTACATTCACTTTCCTTTCAGAAAACTTTCTGTTTAAGAAAATCGAAGCATTTTTACTACCAAAAATCGGACACAAAAAAAATTAAAAAAAAAAAAAAAAACACATGATTTTAAAACCAATAGATTCCATCACTCCGTTCAGAATCTAAAATCATATATTTGCATATTTATTAGTTTAAGGAATATTTAGAGAATATTTTTGAGTTTTTTTTTAGAATATATTAGCATCATATTTTAAACTTTTAAGAACCTAAAAATCCGCTTTTTAGTCATAACATAATAGGTAAACATTTAAGGTGTAACAGTTTGAAATTGTATACTTCGAATGGTGAGTAGCGGGGCTTGGTGGCAAAGGAACTCTATTTTTTATAGTGCTACCGTTAGCAGAATTCGTTTTAAAATTTATTTTCATCTGCATGATATCTCGAAAAATGTTTTCTTTAATAGAAATATATATTCTTGGAGAGTTCGTGCTTTGTATAAGGACATAAAACATCAAACGATAAGGTATAATCTATATAAATATTATGTATTATTAACGAAGAAAAAAATGAAAACTAAATCAAGTATTTGGATATTGCGGATGGGCAAGCAGCGATATATTGTTCGTCACCGAAGATCGTTTCACGTACCGTTGGGCGTTGGCAGTAAGGGTGAGAGCATTTTACCTTTTTCGTGATATTCGGACCATAGATTATAATGTACATGTTTTTGGTAGATATCCAATTTGAAGGGTGGGGAGAAATCTTCGTCATAACGGCTATCGATATTCTGCAGGTACAATGCATTTTGTCGAATTCGTATCAGTATAGTTTTTACCTACCCTTGTGAAACTACTGCAGAATTGTGTACTACTACAGCAGATATTCTTCGCTGAAGACCAACTTCTCAATATTTTCACCATTAAAAACGTAAGAACATTTTAATATTAAAATATATCTAATTGTTATTTTTTAAAACTCATTTAACCCCGCGTTGCAAAGTACATTTTACAATATATAACCTACAGCAAACGTCGGTAATCTAGCTGCGATTTTTTAGCTAGTAATCTGCGACTCGTCAATCGTTAGGATAAGCTTAATATTGAATTATTTTTTTTTTAAATTCAGCATGACGGTATAATGACGTGAGACTAAATATAATATCAAACAAAAATTTAGTAGCCACGAACGTATATTAATAGATCCCATGAGTTCATAGGTCATGTTTACACGGCAAACAGCTGAACATATTAATTCATATAGGGTACCAATCGATTAGAAATATAGGGCAAATGGGAGCTATCAAGACGATTAGAAAGTTATCTAAAAGTTACAATCAAATTCTTGCAAATGCTAATTTTTATGGCCGTTATTCCGTATTCGGCGAGTATTTCCATTAAAACGAGGGCGCACTCCTCCGCCCCGCCACTCTTGTAACATCGCGGCGTCACCGTTGCGCTATCATCGCACCACCACCACCCACCGAAGACTAACCACCTAGTTTACCAGGTCGTCACCCAAATTGTCCCTTCCAGGCAAACCGGTCACCGGGTATTATATATTATCAAACGTTGCCGTCATCGTAAAACACGTGGAATCTGCTGTTTTACTATTGATGAAAAATTATTGTATGACATTTTATTCAATTTTATACCAACAAAAACATTTTGCCAAATTCCGTAAAAAAAAAAAAAAACTTTGTGATTCAAAAACACTTGATTTGCATTACACTAACTCCATTTCAATGATAGTAGATTTTATTATAATATAGGTGATCTTTTTATGATACACTATTTTTAAATTTTTAACCTCAGTGGCCAAGTAATTGTTTATGTCAAATTTTAATACATTAATGATGTATATAGCTCAATGACTTGGATTTAAAATTTTATCACAGTTTTTAGAACTTTTCAGAATTTTTATCATCAACCACTATATGTGTATAGTTCCTGCTTTTTATCACATAGAGTTCCGTGTAGTATTTTCGTTGAGATATCACTTTTTTTTGTATGCGAAAAAAAACGTGGTTTTAAATTTTTTAAATTATTTCGTGAATCCTAATTGAAAGTATTTTACACTAAAAATACACCAAGCTGTAGCACCACCGTTTGTGGTGACTGCAATGGTCCTACGACGATAGTCCGGTTGTGTGGTGTCGGTTGGTGCGGGCCGCGGGGGATATAATTTATGTTATTATTATTATTATTATTATGTATAAAATTAATATAAAAATTAAATTTATAAAATTAATTATGCTTCTATTATTCTTAGTCAAATTGGTTCAACTCCATTGATATTGCTCAAAATGATTTAAAAATATATCGTGCACATCGACATGAAATTTCCAATAATTGGATTATTTTATTTTCAAACTTCATTATTTAATTACAAATTTGATAGGCTTCCTCAAAAAAATAATTTCCGTGAACCGTGTTACTTCCTGTAATAATGATCTCATCAAAAACATTCTATGTAAAAATATCACTATGAAACACGGGCGGGGGGGGAATGCATTACAAAAGTTGTGACATCAAAAAGGGACTAGGTTAATTCATAAATTCATAGTTAAGCGCGGCAAGGTAACAAGGTGTCATAAATAAATTGAAAAACAAAATATAACGTTTTAAGAAATTTTCATGCTAGCGTTTTACCATATGTTTTAGTTTTATCCACCGATAAACTTGAATTTTTCACAGAACCAAACTGATCTAACTATGTGAATTACAAGTCTATTGGTTCACTAGTTTATGGTAGCCGAGTGTCAATATGATTCTCGTAGAATAACATCGGTTACATACAAATTGATTTTCTTGTGTAGAATATTATTCTCGTTGTCATGCATCGGATTCTAATTTTTACTTAACTATACAGTTATACTATGATTAAATGTATTAATTATATTTATTACTTTTTTTTAATATATTTATTATTTTTATTAAATATAGGTTTCGCTGAATACATAATGGTGTTATTTAGCAGGTCAGTACCTAAATTATATATAATAATTATTACTAATAATAACAATGCAATAATATCATCCGAGCTAAGAATCTTACCCCCTATAAATCTATGAATATACAAACAAGTGTATGTATTTAATAAAAATTGAAATATATTTAATTTTTGGCTTTGGTGATTTATCATTTCAAAATAAGCTCTAGGAATATAAAAACGACTTGTTTTATTTATTCGTATCTGATATAATTATTATATGTTATAGAATCTACTCTTTTGTAATGTTCTTTTTACTGGGACTGACAACGAATATTTATGGAGCAGACGGCAATGACGTGCAATATTTTGGTAATATATATTATTTATAATTAGTTATAATTATAATATTTTATATTATTTATAACCAATAACTATTCACAATGAATTTATAAAGGATAGAAATTAATTTTATACTAACTTTCAAGACTTAATTTATACCAAGGTACTTGACAGTTAACCTAGTAATAATTGTTTTTGAAACATTATAATTTTAATTTAAACATTTTTCCTAATTATTTTTCATGGTTGTATCATTATAACTCTATCACCGTGATAGGTTAATAATCAGTCTTGTAAAAAATACTTTTGAAAAAGTTTTTAAAATACTTATACTATAGTATTCGCATAAAAAGTATTTAAAATACTTTTGAAATAATTATTTAAAAAGTATTTTTTTAAATGTTACACCTTATGGTAGCGGTTTCCAAACGTTTCCAAATGTTTATTAATAAACATGAAATAACTTACAAATTAGCCCATCAATGTAGTATATACTGCTCATATTAGGTATATATGATATATATACCTATATATAATTTAGGATCATTATATATTTATATCTAATATACACTTATATTACTGTACTCTATACTATATTATTATTTATTATTACCTACCTATTATTACTTTTTTTCTAATAAAAATGAATTATTCTTTTTATTTAAAGTACCTAAACCAAATAAACATAGATAATTATATTGGCATTTGGCAATATCGTTTCAACAAAAACAAAATTATACTTATGGTAATCAAATTTTACATTTGTAAAAATTTGAAAATAATTATTTAAACTGAGTTTATAGTATTTATACTTTTTAAAAGTATTCAAAATACTTAAAAAATTGTATTAAGAATATCAAAAAATACCTTTTAATAAGGTTTTCAATACAAACACTTGTATTCGAATACTTTACAAGACTGTTAATAATATGGTTTACATTTTGTAGGCATTTGATTTTAACTATTGCCATAAATCAGTTACATACAACTAATTATATATATTTATACAGTCATTTTTTATAAATACTAATATTATTTATAAATTAAAATATAAGATACATAGTACCTATACAAAGTATATATTGTATCTTTAATCAATAATACAACATAGAATAAATTAATCAACATTTTAATTTGCTATATTAAATTTTTGTTTCTAATATATTTTTATATTTTTATAAAATGTGTTCTTAATCTTCGTATTAGAAGTATGTGAAAGGTAGATACTTTATTTTATTTTACATGTGACGGTTTCATTTTTTTCTAGGAATGTTTTTTTTTATTTCATACATTTTTTTGATATTTTTATGCATAATTTAGAATTTTTAAATAACTTAAACTTGTTATAGTCATATATTATACTCATATTAATTGATATGTACAAATTAAATAACAACATTAAAAAAAAAAATTAATACTTATTTTTTGTACGTATTTAAAAGAAGTATAGTATTTTAGGATTTTCGCTACTTTTTTATTTAATATAAGTGATATATTTTTTAGTGATTTATTTAACTACCTAACATTTTTTTTGAAAATCTTTACTTTGGACACAATGCAAATTGAACATTGAAAAGTAAAATAATTTTTTAATAATACAATATTTTTTTTGAAAAATGTACTTACATCTTACAGTTATTATATAAGTTCTAATTATTAACTTTTGTTATATTCTATGTATTATAGGTTGGGATACATACGTGCGCATATGTGGTAGACAACTAGGAGATATGCTATCCGCCGCTTGTAACGGCATGTACAATGAAGATCCTTTAGCAGTTCGTAAGTCACTATTATATTTATTTTATAGGTTTATCAATTAATTAATTTATAAATTACAGGTAATATATGTCAATAAATAATAAATAAACACGCTTTAAATACAATTCAATTGTCAACTTAAATTTTACCTTAACTATTTCAATGCTAAAAAGTTTATTATTTTATAGACACAACCTATTCGAGGTATGCACGCTATATTGAAAAACGAAAGCGTGAAGGACCGGTTACTAATTGTTGCAAAAAGTTTTGCAAGGTGCGAGACCTGAAGGCTTATTGTATTGATCAAAGGTAACTTATTTACTTTGAAAATTATTATAAGTATTTTCAAACGATGAATGGTTATGATATAATAATGGTAATAAATAATATATAATATTGTTTAATTATTAATCAGTATTTTCTAATATTTTTAAATTTATTTAATTGAATAAGACAAAATTTATAAATATTTTGAAAATAATGCTCAATAATAATTTTCAGTATATCCGGTGACTATCTTATCGTTCGGAAAAGAATCCCATTGGAGAATGAAAACACATTGGATCCTTTTCCCACAATTCCTGCATTAACTACAAAAAAAACCACTACAATGTTTACAACGACATCAGCAGTCACCTCAACAGCAACGTCCACGCCAGTAACCACCAAAAAAGAAAATTGCCATGACATATGTTTTTTGGTGTGTGTAAATATATGTACTTGAATGAGACTTATACATTTTGGAAATAAATAATTTTTTATGATGTGAATATCATGAACAATATGAATTAAAATTATTTTTATTTATTAGTATTCTTATATAGGTACTATGGCAAAAAAGACATTATAGATTATTAATAATGAGGTATTTAAATACAAATAAAATATATGTTATAGAACATAAGCGAATAACTTAATTGAAATTGGTATATATTGTAGTGTTTTTATACCACGAAAATTCATACGGTTATTAAAGGCGATAAAAGATATAAGGAAAATAATAATCGATGTTAAGTTAATATTTTCAATACCTATAATAACTATATAATTATTTATAAAGATAAATGCACCTTCTACTAGATTATAAAATACCTGTAAAATATTTAACCTATAATCATAAACCTAGTCATAAAAAGATTTTATATAATATGTAAAAAAAAAAATTTCAATTATATAATTTATTTAGATAATATTTTATAAAAACTCTTTTTCATATCAATTAATTTTTAAAGAATAAAAAGCATTGTTTTTTTTTAATTGTGATTAATCAATATTTTATCATGGTATACATAATATAATGCTCTAATTTATTGTTTGTTGGACAAAAAGAAAAACATAGAGTAGGAACTAATACACTTTATTATTCTTATTACAATTGCACCTTCTTAAACATACACATAACAAAATAAAAAATAATATTATAATATGTTGCAATATATAAGATAATATTATACAACAATTAATATTAATAATTTATTATTAGAATATTAAATTGAATTTAAATAATTATATTGTATTTTAATATTATGAAAAATAAACATAAATACCATTATAAATTTATATTATAAAATTTTTCTAGGCAAATAACTGAAATAAAAACATAATTGCTAGTATTCTTTATTTAATAAAAAGAAAATTTAAAGGCAATATAGATACATAACGTATTAAGAAAATAAAACATTTATATGTTTTTATATAATAGAAACATTAGAAACAAATAATTCTGAACAAATCTTTACTTAATTTTTTTTTTTGTTTTTTTGTTCTATAAATTTGATATTAGCCATAAAGAACTCACTGGTCTTAATACTTCTTCAACAATACAATTTTCATGTTTTTGAACTCTTTGTACACTTTCTGAAATGCATTTTTAAATATTCCATTAAATTAATATAAGTTACAGACATTAATATTTTAAGCTATCATATTATGTTAGGAGAAGTAGATAATAGTAGAATTACATTTTTCAATTGTACTAGTGTAAAATACTTATGTGCTAATATTTAGTATTGACTGTAGGACAAGGTTGTTTTAACAAGAGTTAAAATCTTTATGGTACCACCGTATCTGTCTATATCTATAAATATATAATATATATATAATAAATTTATAATATATTTTATTTTTTTACAAAATTATATAATTTTTTATTGATTTTTGAGCTTGTGAGTACATCAAGTACTTCTTACTTCAGTCATCGAGTTCCTCAATTAAGTTTTCAGCTGTTTCATATATGAAAATTGAGAATAATGATAACAATTTAAATAAATGTTTATTAATTATATTTCAATTTTTAATATTATCATTAAATATCAGTTAATCAGGAAACTCCATATTATTACTTAAAAAAAGGCTATAGGGGTGGATCCGTCCCACCATGTGAGAACGCCAATTAATACCACAGAATGTTATTCGAACGTCTAGCCAAAAATGTAATCTATAAGTATAATCTTGATTACTCAATAATTTTTCTGTTTAACTTTTTCAATAAGTTAAACATTTTTTTTACAATCTATGCTTCATTATATCTTTGAGAATGTTTTAATTAATTAATTTCATGTTGTAATATTGAAATTGATCTTCATTAAAGTTCATGTTCTCATTATCTCATTATGAAACATGATTATAAATCAACTAATATATTAATAAGTTAGTACTAATAACTTAAATAACCAATTCCTATTTGTTTCCATAAAAATGATTATTTTCACTTATAGCAGACTTATTACAGGTTGTGGATAATAAATAGTTGGTAAGTTTGAAAAAGGAAGTATTAACAATGTATAAAATCACTAAAATTATTATTATTCATGTATTGATGATACAATTATTTTAAAATAATCATGTCAAATATTTGTTACTTATTTTGAATTCTTGATGTTTATTCTAAAAATTAAATTATTTAAGAAAATAATTTATTCAAGGAAACTTTATCATAAATTAATGTAAGTATCTGATAATAGGTTGATACGAAAACCTGAGTAACCGCAGTTGAATCTCTGCCCTTCAAAACTCATATGAAAAACATATGAAATATGAAACTCATATGTTCTACAGTGCATGATTTTTTTTTTTTTTTGTTTTTGATTTCTCTAAATACCTTAGAATAAGAGAAAAATAAATAAAAAAATATATTGAAATTTTTAAGTACCCAAACTAATGTTGTCTATGAGCAACACTATGCATTCGAGCTTCTCAACAAATAATAAATAAAAAATTATAATGCGATGAAATAAAATTCAAATAATATTTTACGTTTTAATTGAAAAAATAAAAATAAATGTTGACAACTCATTTATTTATTTATTTATAGATTGATAGATAACGCCCGTAAGGGCAAATAGTGCAGTAGATAAATAATACATGGAAATAATATGCAAAATAAAATAAAAGCTAATAGGTATCTAATAATTTTTTCAACTTACAACTATTATCGAAAAAAAAATCAGTTAGGTAGGTTTTCATTAGTGCAATGTAAAATTTTATTGATAGGACTATGAACAACAAAATTGCGTTTCTCTGGTGCAATATGAAATAGTATTTTATTCCTAGTTATTGGTCTATAAATGTTTTATACACATTTAAACACATTGTCACCCATGGGCTACACTAAACACTGTAGGTTAACTCAATAAAGCTTGTTCTTATGACTGTATATGATAAAAATAATTATGTATTATAGTTTTTTCTCTTTTATTCTTTATAGAAAATAAATAAATAATAAATACAAAGTTTGTAATGGTATAGAACTATCTAAATGATCAATTTGATTAAAATTAAATTAAGTTATTTATTAAAGTTCACGTACAAATGTGGTATATTATTTGTTTCTATTATTTAGGTTGGAATGATTCATCATACATTTTTACCAACTAATAAGAAGTAACATTTCTAAGGGAATATTATTTTATAAGTAAGGTTTTACCAACATATTTAAATTTGTAATTTTATAATAATATTTCATTATTTTTGATTAAGTAATTTTTCTATAAAAGTAATTAAAATGTTTCATTTAGACAATCTATTGATTGAGTAGAAAATTAATAATTTATAAATATTTTTAGAAGAGATTTTGGAAATTGGAGTACAATGTAGTATCCGCTTGTAAGGTATTCCATCTTTTGAACGTTACATGAATCAATTCAAGCCGTATTATTTGGACTACAAGTAAACAAAAGAGTAACCCATAAACATAAAATAATGCTTAATAAATAATTTTTATTTGTACATAGGGTCAAAATAATAAGGGATTCTAATAATGAATATCATATGTTTGGTCTAAACTTGTTGTTTTTACTTTCACAGAACCGAATTGGAAAATTTCATACTAAATTAGAACTACTTCCACTTGATGTCATTAAAACTAACACTCATATCATTCATTCGGTCTCTATAGAACAGTATTTGATGGAAGGCAATTACAATAAGGTAATTCTAAAGTCTTAGATATTATAATTTATAAATGATTATTTATGTTTTATACTACATTTTATTATTATATTTTTAGATATTTGAAACTAAAAATAATGTGCCAACAGGAATATACTATTTTTTTTTATGGATATTAGATACAATGCCTAATGACATTTCTAAATGCATACAAAATGTCAAAATGTCCAATAATTCTTCAACGTAGATGCTCCATTTTGGCAACACCAATAAAATGAATGAATTTGCTTACTTAGTTAATTTACAGAATAAATTGATGATTTTTAATTTTTAGAATAATTGGTTATTGAATAAAAATGATTATTATGTATTTCAACACGAGGAAAAAATTATAAAACCATTCCCTGTGGAACAGATAGGTGATTATAATTTTTAGTATGCCAAAGATTTAGATATCATAGTATTAATAACTAACATTTTAATTTATAGTCTTTTATTGAAATTTTTAAATCAATTAGAAATAACTGACCAATATTTTTAAGGTAAATAAGTTTAATTTTAAGATAATTTTGTATTTGTTAATATTCAACAAGAATAAGACAAATATTATTATTTTTTTTTGATATTATATAATAACAGATCATTTTAAAATTTATGATTGAAACTACCTGAATACTTAAAACATTATTGATAATGACTGTAAATCTATTTTAATAAAAAAATATATATAAAAAAATTTACACTAATAGCCTTTGTACTCAACTTAAATGTATTACTAATAGTTTGTCCATCCATTGTCCATGGGTAAATTTAAAACTATGTTAAATATTTCAGTATTTTGATCAAAAGAGAACCTTCAATACTTTTTTATAAATTTTTATAGTAAATTTCATAATTATCATTGATATAATTTTAAAAATAAAACCAAAAAAAAGCAAAATTTATATTTGAATTGGTAGTTTATCCTTATGAAGTACAACAATAATCATAAAACAAATTTCCTACACTTATTTATCATATCTGAATAAAGATTTTTTTCAGTGACAATATAACTATAATTTCTATGAATAATATAACATTTAAATTAATTTTTTTTCATTGTAAAATATAATTAATATACATATTATAATGTATATAATTTGTAAAAATATACTATAGTTTATGAATTTATATTCTGTAATTGCGTAAGCTCCTTGGATATCAACATAAGGACTTAATCCCTTTAATATATGTGTGAGACAAAACCATTAAATAAATACTAAATTATTATTAATGTTTAAAGCAGTAGTGACTTTTGAAAAAGGGTATGCTGTTTGAAGGTCTGCGATTGTACTTAACCTAGATGACTATTCTATGGGCATCTATAAATGACTGTAGGTTTAAAAGAAGTTAAATAAGTATATATTATTTTACTAAATTATAATGCAAAATACAGAATAAAATCTCTAACAAATATTAATTTAATACTTTGGAAAATTTCTGTTTGTGTTAATGGATAAAAATGTGTACATTTAAAAAAAATCATAAAAAGAGTTTTTTCTAAATTTTCATTGAAAGTGTTTAATTAGTTAGTTTATTAGTAACTAAAACAGTAGGAAAATTAAACAATTTATTCTTTATATATACCCTTTTATCAATATTATTATTTTACTGTCCAACAAAATAATATAACAGATAGTATTGACATTATTATTGTCAGTTGTGTTAAATTGGTATGTTTAATTTATTATAATAGATTATCATAGTATACCTATAGATTAAGCCTCATTTATTATGACATTATAAAATTAGAAATGACAAAAATTTAAACTTTTAAATTATGAAATCAACTTGTAGATTTATATTATATCTACCTATCTACCTATACAGTGTACATGTTATAATATAGGATAATAAGAAAAATTAAACTCTCTTTCACAAGTTTTGGAATATTCCAAACATATATTAGTACTTAGCAGTAGGTGCTGTTCAGAGAAATACTGCTGCAACTGTCCAATCATCTGGTACTGGTCAGCATTTTTGTGTTTTAATAAGCTTTTATATTACAATTCAAATGCATTCGTAAATGCCTCTTTAAGACTATTCAAAAGGATTAGCCAACTACCTAATGCTAAATGCGAAGGTTTCCACCAATAAGTATAGTTTGAAGCAGCAAAACACAGTTGTAAACATAAACATGAAGTTGATGATAAATAAGAGATAAATAAGTTTATATTATCCAATATCAATGGACAATGAATATAAAAAAAATAAATAACTACAATTATCTAATAAAAAGCAAATTAAATTAAAAAAAAAAAAAAAAAATGACAATTAATTAAACATGAAAAAGTAGGTACTCACAATACCCATGGTACTGGATAAAAATATATTTCTAGTCTTCTCAAGCAGGTCAAGTAATATTGTATAATATTCCATTTGTTATTGGTAGGGTTGTAAAATTTCATGAAATTTATTTTCTTGAAATATTTCATTTCCATGAAAAATATTTTTTTTTATTTCCAAGTGAATATTTTTAAAATTTGGTTTATTGTATGAAATAAAGAAAATATGTAATATAGTTACATACTACATACATTATAATACACAAACATATACATATAAAAAAACCTAGATAACCGACTATAAGACAATATATTGAAGTCAGCCATATGCTAACAAGAAAAAATTGCATGTCTATGAACACAACATATATAATTTAAAAGTTGTTTAACAAATCTTTAATATAATTAATTTAAACTGTACACTTTAAAATATTACTGAAAATACACTATTTTTTCATTCACTGTTGAAATTGACCATTAACAGTATCTAGCCATCTAGGTAGGGTTTTTAGTCCGTAAACTTTGGTTGATAAATGATACCTAATTTATAAGTTATTCATAATCAATGTTTTCTGTGTTTTATCAATATATTATTATTTCTAACCATTTATAAACACGTTTAAAGGAAAAAAAATATTTTTCATAATTTCATTGAAATATTTCAAGAAGAGTAAAATTTTCAATTTTGTAAAATTTACAACCCAAGTTATAGGTAATGCATAATAAGTACTGTACTATACAATAAATTATTAAAATAAATAAAACGATTCTGTTCATCAATAATTATCATTAAATCACAGGTAATAATTTGAAAGATGAATAAAATAAATGTATTACATAGGAATAATAGATAACAGATAGCACTGTTATCTACGTTATTCATCTGCAAAACATTATTATTAATTTATAATAGTTCCATGTATTGGGTAAAAATATAAAAATAATAACCTGTAACGAAACTTCTTAAAAGTTAAGCCCATCTTATTGATTCTCAATATAATAATTGAGTGTCCTCAGAAAAAAAAAAACCATCTTTTATAGTTATACCTATACAAGTGATATTATGTTACATTGGTTTAAGCTTATAAAATAATACTTTATTAGTACATTTTTTTGATTATTACAACTTTACTACACCGTTTTAACCGTTGGATGCTCTGATACTCAGATTTTTTCTTCGTTTCAACTACGTCGATACACAGAAGATGTTTAGCTTAATCGATTGACATATTATTATCTGCAGGTACTGATCGAGTATTGAAAATCCCTTTCCGTATTTTCGAGCTGTTATCGCAGAAGCTTTAACGAAATATGTACCTATGTGAAATTGATTATTGATATAGCATCGTTGTACTTGTACATTTTTGAATTCCTCTTATCCAGTCTTAAGAACTCAAATTTTCCTTCGGTAAACTGCGTCAACAGAGAAGATGTTCAGTCGAATCGATTGACACAAACTTCACGAGTATCGAAAGGTTTTTCCTTGTTTCCGAGCTGTTCGCGCAGAAGCTCTGCGGAATATATTCGTCATTCGTGATTAGCTTTCATTTTCCGTTACCCGGGTATAATTTGCCAGTATTGTGATTATATGAATGCAAATAACACCAGGTTTAAAGTTTTTATCAATCAATATATTATGCTCTAGTGTTATAGTAGTAGCTAAGTGTTCATTAAATCAGAAAACGAAACTACTGACGTAATTTTACACTCATAGCTATAACGGTTTTAGCTAGACGCTTTTTTTCAAATTTTACCCTTTTTACCACTTTAAATTATTTTAGAGGTTGATTTTCTATAATACTTACTTAATGAACGTCCACGTCATAATAGCCACTTATTTACAAAATATCTGTCTGATCTGTCCAGTGATTTGAACTGTGCGTTAGTAGTGCATTAGTATATATATATATATATATATATATGAGTACCCAGATTTTATTCGCTTCAGTTACGTCGACACAGAAAATGTCCGGCCAAATCGATTGATAAGTATTGAGCGAATGTTGAAAGTCCCTTTCCTTATTTCTGAACTGTTCCCGCAGAAGCTCTGACAAAATATATACCTACGTGAAATAGCACCACCTCACTTCCGAGTTTTTGAATACGTCTTACTCTTAAGCCGTCTTACGGCTTTGATTTTTTCCAACCAATTAATTAGACTTATAATAATCAATTGTATAGCAGTGCATTGCGGAAGGCAAGTTAACTACATAACTTGTATTTTTTCCCTTAATGTTAATTACACCGTCAGGGGTACCTAATGCCGGTTCCGAATGTTAAAACATGTTGCATTCACTTTCTGACGGTCAGATTTATGGGAATAAGTTAACATTATTAACAAATTTGAATTCTGTTTATAAATAATAATATTTTTCAATTATAGATGTAAAGATTAAATCTCAAAGTACCTGCCTAAATATAATATTTAATGCTTACAACATTTATATACTTCATATTTATATTTTTGTGAAGGATATTATGTTACATTTTACGTATTTAACATGAAATATTATTGACTAATTATAACTCACATTGATAGTAAATTTTTTTTACAACTAATATTTATCTATTTTATCTTATCTAAATCATTTAAAAAGTACAATTAACTTACCCAGCGTTGCACAGTGTGAATTGTAGTCATAATATTTATGTATATTTGTATATATGGACTGACGTCACGTTAGTTTTTATTGTAGTACCTAATAACTATTGTTACCTAAACAATAGGTAACCAACATTTTCAATCAACTTTGACATTATGTTTTCTTTCCACATAATAGTATAGCACATTACAAATATATCATTATTTTTATGATTTAAATACACCCTAGTCTTCAAAATCTGTTGTTTAATGTTTTGGTGAAATAATGTAAAAGAATTAAAAAGTGTAAGACATACATTCACAATAAATTATTTGATGTTTATTTATTTAATAAGAGAAAGTCTCAAATAGTCCAATGAATAGTAAATTAAAAATAATAATAAGTTAAAGTATTGTTTCAAATAATATGCAAATTTTGTAATTCTTTTGTAATTATTACTAATAACAATTATTATTAATTACGCATTTTTGTACTCTGCATTATAATGAGTTTTGGTTCAATATCAAATGATCGAGCGATGATCTGTGTTTTCCATGAGTTTATCCTAATTGTGAATCTAGACGATAAAATAAAATCGTTGCTACTATTGTGTGAAATACCTTTTTATAATAAAGCTTTTCTTTAGTAGAACGTTTATATTTTATTTTTTTGGTGCATTTTCATTAATGACGAACAATTGAACAGGTTTATATGAATACATTTATTTAAGTATTAGAAACATTGTACTGACCAAGCTATTGTGAAAATACTGCAAATAACTCAAGGGCACCGTAGTGTTTACAAATAAAAATGTAGTGCATAATCCCTGTATAAAAAATATGGTTATATATTTATTTGAGGATTTTCGATTCAATCGTGAAATATAAGATATACTACACAAACAAATTTTAGACATAATATTTACATTTATATCCTAAACATTATAACAAAAAGTCAAAAATAAATAACATGAAGAAGTCGGAACAGCGAATGTGGCAGTATTAGTCCAGCGGTCTATAAGTATACATTGAACATGTTCACATAGTGAACGGTACGGCATTTACCGACCAAAACATAAAATATTTCCATAAATTATTGTGTTATGAACAATTAATTTAACAAATATAATTAATATTTATACAATTTATAAATAGATCATAAAATAATATTTTAATGTATAATATATAGTTAAATTATAATTAAATATTAAATTTAAACAATACCCATCATCGTTTACAAAATGTTCCAGAGCGTGTTGTTAACAAAAACAAAAAATAACAGAAAATGTATTTATCACGTCATAGATACCCTGCGCAGTTGTGTAGGCGCGTAATCACTTGGGTGCATAACTGCGTACACGTGTGGTCGTGACTCACGGCTATATCAGTGTACATAATATTAAGTTACAATATTAATTATTGACCGGTGGTAAAAAGTATCTGCAATAATAATTTGATTGTAACTTATAGAATAACTAGCCAATCGACTTGAAATTTGGCCTTTTCTCACATTCATAATATTTCTGATCAATTCTTACCGTATAATATGATCTCATAATATGTTCAATCGTTTGCCCTGTAGAACTGGCCGATGGATTAACACAAATTACCACGACTTTTCTGTGGTACAACTCTGGACCCTGTTAATATTCGCGTTCTTGGTTACTACGCAATTACATAGCCATGCCCTTCTATCGTGTGCTGTATGTGAAATATGTATACAGTGAAATCTCCCTTTACAGACACCTCTAAATAACGGACACTTCTTAGTAGCGTGCGTTTTTATGGGTATAAGGGACATAATCATCTCTTTATATAGGAAAACCTCTGAATACCGAACACTTGTACGGCGATACTATTTTTGATTTTGTCAGTTTTTATCGTATAATATGCAGAAAAATCCTGGGATTTCTTAAAAAATATCGATACTTAAGACATAATGCATCTAAAACTTCGTAAAAAGTAAATATACGACGGGAGGGAGACCACATATGCCATATTCTAATATAGTATTATCCGTGTTTCACGTGAACACGCATGTATATAAAGTCATAAGCACTTTACATGTGGCACGACAGCAGTGATTAGTAAAATGTAAAAGACGGCGGTGCCGGCGGCGGCGACGTTGAAGCCACAGCAACTAAATCTACGTGTATGGGTATACGCATAAATAACAAAATATCCGCGAAACTCACCCACCTTTACCTTTAGTTTTACCTTTAGTCATACCTCATACGAAGAAAAATGTAAGATATATACCGAAAAATACACTGCTATTACAACACAATCAACACATTGTAATAGACTTTTCCGTTTATTTCCGGCGCGACGGGGCGCTGTGTCGGCGGCGGCGGTGACATGGAAAGAGTAATTTGGGCGGCCACGTCTAGCACAACGCGCGTCGCTCGAACCTCGCCCACCGTTAAAAATTCACTACTTTATGCTCTTTTTACCCTTTAAAATGCGAATTTCGAAAAATCCTTTCTTAGTGTGCCTATACATAGTAATTAGGACATTTCCAGAAAATTTAAAATAAATCGGTCCCGTAGTTTTGGCTGCACGTTGATTCCACTCTTCATTTATATATAAAGATATACAAATTACACGTAAAAAATTATTTTTACCGATTTCAACCCTTTAAAATCAAAATATCGAAAAATCCTTTCTTAGCAGATGCTTACGTCATAATAGCTATATGTATGCTAAATTTCAGTCCAATCCGTCCAAAGGTCTGAGCTGTGCATAGGTAGATCAATCAATCAGCTTACTGTTTTATAATATACAGATTTTAGTACGTCCTTAAAGAGACCGTAGCAACGATGGACTCCTTATTATACAATTGTTGCTGTACAGGCGATGAAACGAAATTTTGTTAGAGCTTGTGTGAGTAATGGCTGGTATTGTTTTCGTTGACGATTATGCAGGACAAACGTTGAAATACGCATAACACGCGGTTCACGGCGTATATCGAATATTATTTATATTATCGGTCTCTACACCACCGTATAGGTACAAAACGATCAACGTAATTTTGTAATATCACACTTTCATCTCTGGCGGCTAAAGCGTAACGTTTTTTTTTTTTTTTTCGTACACTGGTTTTTTATACTAAATAACCAACCATAAAAGAGTAAAACTGCAATTTTTTTCTTTTATGGTCTTTTAAATTAATTTTAAAATAATAATTATTATATACGTCATACTATTTATTCGAACAAACCAATTAATGCTCTCATATGCTTTACATTATTATCATTGTAAATACTAAGTCAACAAGTCAACGGTAGGTTGTAGGTATCACGGTAAAATATCTGCTAAGGTTACATTATGCTATTACAAATTTATGTACAACATTCAATTTTTTTTATTCAAGTGTGTGCATGATGTTTTTTTAACTTATGATCAGCTATAAGAAGGCGTAACACCCATTTGTATGGTCTCAATATTACAAGTGTTCATTATGCAAATCTGGCATTTGCATTCGGTAGAACTAACAATTGACATCACAACGCTATGTATTTAGCTATGTATTTAAATATTTTTTTTTTATTTTAATTTTATAAGTGTATCATTGTAGTCGACATAATAAAAACGTTATTTTAAAAATCCAGTGAAATAGAAATGATTATTAAAGAGATAATGAGAACTGATGAATAGCCACGTGACTTCATGGATCCGACGACTGAGCAACCGTGTTTTACGTGTTATTTACACAATGATTTCCATTACTTAAAGAAGTAAATCAGAATATTGTTTTGAAATTTCTGTGTACATTTATATGCTTAAGAAACCATAGCCCTGCCGATGGATGATGCTGCATATCGTAGTGGCACAAACCAATTTTCACGAAATTGACTATAATAGTTATATAATAGTACTATAATAGTTTTATTTTTATAATAATAACTAGAAAGGATATCGAAATTATAATGACACAAAAAAAAAAAACACTTAAAGTAAAATAATATAAATTTAAAAAATATTTTATTGAATGATTGAAAGTATTTTCAAATACCTTTGTCTCATTGCATTATTAGTGAGATAATAATAGTTAAGTGTGAGGGTGAGACATATCACCTATATCATATTTTTTATATAATAAAATACTTTAAATCCAAGCAAACTTGTTTTTAAGGTTATGATGTCTTTTAATGTTAAAGTAATCTAATCTTTCATTGAACTTGAAGAAATTAACATTATCTGTACTTTTACAATATTTTAATTTTTAAATTTTTCAAAATTAAAAACCCAATATATTTTTCAAAAACCTACACCCGATTTTTAATCCAACGATGTGGCATATCAAAATGTATTAAATTTCCACTAGGATATTTAATAATAAATTATTAAATTAAAAGTTATAATTATAAATATTCTTTTAAATCGAGCGTTGGTCGTCGAGCGTCAAAGGTGCACACAATGCAGAACGTTACTTTTGAGCGGTGTGGTTCATTTTATACCTAGAATATGAACATATGAATAAGTATCGAGTAAATAGAATGTAACTTTGGGATACTACGGGCCAAATGAAGACTACTTAGGAAAGATATAAAAGTCAGTTCAAAAAAAGCTCTTGTAATTATAAATTGTATGTGTATATTGCACAAGGTTAACACAATGTTGTTCATTTCTACATTTTCATACCTTTGTAAAGAATTATTTAATATATTATTATCAGTGGCGGCTCGTGGCTTGGACGAAGGGATGATTGCACCCCCTACTAAAATTAATAAAAAGAAGAAAATTGTGTATTTATAAATTTTTAAATAATCAATTATTAAACTGCATTTTTCGAATAGTATATCCTTTAAAATTGTATACATATTTTACATTTTGCCAACATTAAATTATTTCCTAGGATACCAGGAGTATATGTGCACGCAAACAAACATGAGCACTGAGTACTGAGCAATACGTACAATATAACTTACAACTTATAAGCGATAGCGCGGCAATAATTAACATGCGGGTACGTTTAAACCATCCATATATATTTATATATATATATATGTCCGGGTAGCGTCGTCCATACGGTTAATATTAGCTGATATTTATTTTTAAACACATTAAAGTACTATTATTTATGTTTTGTGAAGTATCATAATCGTGTACCTGTACGTTTATAGTGTTTATACCACGGTTTAAGATATACAGGTTAGATAACGCCCTACTCAATTGTACGCCCGTACGAGGTCCGAAAGTGTTACGCATCATTAGTACATACTTTCACCATATCTATACAGCACTAGTAGTAGGTAGAGCTAATAATATCTGAGTATAAATAGTAAAATTACAATTATCATTAGATATTAAATAATATATAATAATTTTTATTGAAAGCCTCGACGTTTTTTTTTTGTTGTAAAATGTAAACTAATAACCAAATATTGCCAAACATTTTTTTATTTAATGCCTAAACGTTTTTTTTGTAAAGTATAAACTAATAAATAAAAATAATTAAATAATAGCTTTTTATAATTTTGTTTATTATTTTTATGACCACAAAGTTTTTATTTTGAGGTTTGCCTAAAGTTTTGTATTATAAATAGCATTATTTAATAGAAATTGTATTGTTTTATAGGTTTCTTTTTAAATTTGCTATTCCAGAATTGGGTTGTTGCAGATGCAGTTATGGATACCAAAAAATTTGTGAAACTTTGAATGAACCTGTTACATATTTATTATAAACTATCTTTTTGTTTTAGGTTTGAAGAAGTTAAATGCATCAAGTAAAAAGTGTACATTGTACAAACAAGAAAATCAATGCTGGGCTAGTTTAAACTAATATTTGTTTAGTTATATTTATTATACTAAAATCATTGATTGTAACTACTACCTACTTGTACTTAAAATCAACGGTAAAATAGTTAAATGTTTATTAAAATTAAACATTTCTTTAATAGAAATATGAAGTATTATTGGCATACACACACATTTTACAAAAAAACTAAACAAACAATTTAAATTATCGAATAAATTACTAATTGTTTACTACATAATACATTATATTTAAAACCTCATAAGTTGGTTCACTATCCAGTTAATTTTATTTTATGAAAAAAAGGTAAGTTTGGTAAGCAGGTATAAATGTATAATATTAAAGAGTAAATTTGTAACTTTTCAAGCCTTGGCCCTAGTCATGCTAGAAAATGTATAGGTACTATACACGGAAGTTGTACCCGTGTAGAGTTGTACACTTGTACCTATCACCAATTATTTTTTTATAGTAGGTAATAAATATTCTCAAATTCTCAAGGTATACTGTATACAATACAGTATTATATTGTACAATACATTTGACACAACGTATAGAATATTTTTGGTTCCTAAAAGTCCGTTTACCTTAGTTGTTAGAATTTATGAAATTATTTGCATTATGCATAATTTAATTATACAATTTTAATTGTAATTTTATACACATAAATCATATAACAAATATTTTATTTTAATTTAAAAGATTCAATATAATTTGTATTATGGGTTTATAAATACTTCATGAATACCTATCACATTATAGAAAATAATAAAATTATAATAAATTAAAACAAACATTAAACATATTGTTTATTTCTAGTTAACATTTTTTCTTTATTACTCATTGACTATTTAACTTATCTGCTCAAATGTTTTAATGTTTTATTTAAATGACCAATTATTTTTATTATTTACTTTTTTTAATATTTAAATAAAATTAAGATTTGATATTATTTTAATAAAGTATTATATAAGGTTACATACTCAATTGTAGAGTAATTATAAACAATTTAAATACCATTAAAAAAATAAAATATCTTTAAGACTTTAATAATGCTGGGGTAATTGTTTAATGGTTTGGCCCAAAGATTATTTAACATTTTTTAAAGATGATTGAATGTTTTTTTATTTTCCAATACAATATATTAAACAATCAAACATTAAACATTATATTACAATTCCTTTATAATAAATATCGACTTAATATTTATTACTTTTATTAAATTTGTGATCATAAATACCATTATGTAGGAATGTACGATATACTAATAGTAAAATTAACCCTACTTACTACTAACGCTATACGCGTGTGGTGAAATTATGAACTACTGAATCGTAACACAATCTGACCGCTTAAATTGCCGGCGATAGCTAACCTGTATATCTTAAACCGTGGTTTATATCATGATTAAAGATATACTAGTTGCCAAACGACCTATTCTTATTCAATATTAATTGGCATTCACGATGTTCTTATCAAAGTACTGTGAATACTAGTGCATCCGGTGTTGTACACTTTAAACTATAGTCAATAACTCTTTATTTTAATTATTGTGTATCTTTAGACCACGATTTAAGATATATATCGTGTTTTAGATTATGATATATATTAAACTATTCAATATCAACTAATCAATATCATTGTTAAAATAATATAACTATTATACTAACTTGTGTAGTATAATTATTGTCAACTGTATATAAAATTGTATCTAACATGGTACTGAATTTGATTATTAAATAAATATTTTTATACTTAAAAAAAATTGTTGTTATTTATTAATTAAATTTAAGCATATACTTTTTAAAAATGCCGAGGTGTTGTTGCATAAAAGCACCTCATTTGGTTTCAAAAACTTTTTTTAGTATACCTCAAGATGAGTTAAAAAAGAAAATATGGAAAAATGCTTAAGGGATATTACTTAAAAAAAATAACCACATTTGTGCAAACCATTTTAAAATGTGTGATGTAAATAGTACTTGGGAATCTGGCCAAGGATCAAACAAGTACACCGTAAGTACCTATCATAATTAATGATTAAAACAAATATTTAAATTATATAATAATTGTATTATTAATAATATAATTAATATAATTTAAATATTTGTTATATTATATTATTAGATATGCTTGAAAAGATTACAACTTAAAAAAGATGCTATACCAATACCATATAATTTTAATGAAAATGAAGAATCTAAAGACATAGAGGTTGGTTTTAATCTATTTGATGTTAACTTAAATATTTATACATAAAAACCATTAAAAAAATTAATTAAACTAGTGTTATTTATATAACGAGGCATCAACATCTACTGAATTATCTGACTCAATAAAGGATACATCTACCATTTCTGAATTATCTGATTCAACAATGGATATATCTACTATTTCTGAATACTCAACTTGCCTTTCATTGACCAATATATATATAGTTCATCTTCTTCAAGCACATCAAAAAATATAAATATTCAAGATCCTAAAAAAAGAAAGGCTAGTTTATATTACAGTAAAATGTTACAAATATTAATTTCTTAATATAATATATATATTATTTTCTTTAGATTGACTTAGTAAATTAACCAGGCTCATTAGAATTTTAGCAATTGATTTCTCTAAATATTAAAAAAAAATTGTTATTCCAATATTGAAAATGACAAGGACAATAATGATGTTATTTGTTTTTATAAACTAGGTCTGCTTATACTTAATAATATAAGATATGTAGAAAAACAGCTAGTAATTACAAAAGGTACCTATTTATATTTGTATCTAAAAATGATAATTTTGTAAGCACTAGACAATATTATAATCATTATAATCAAAGTAATTATATGTGTATACTGTATTACTGTATTAACTATTATGTATTATTTTATTATACATAACTAGGGGTATTATTTTTAAAGTCGCTTCTCCACCACCAGCATCCATGAGCCACCACTGATTATTGTAAAATGTAATTTTAAGTTTTCAATAGGTATTTTAGTTTTTTGATATAGATCACGAAAATATGAGTACATTTCATGAGCGTCGAGCGTGAAAATTCAAACATATTTGATTTGTGATGCGCCGCGCCGCTGTCACTCGACGCTGACGTGACGCTCGCCGCTTGTAGTCAATATATGCACAGAGATATAAATGTATGCGTGACCTTATACTGTATAATGTATATGGTTTATTCACGAAAGCCAGGCCACGGTGGAAATAGCCTTTGCTAACTACAACGATTTACCGTGTACTTCTGATAGTTGCAAAGCGGAATTTAGGGGAAGGGGAGGGCAACGGTCCCGTGTTGCGTCTAGCGGCAATTTTTTAAGGGTGGCAAATTTTATAACCATCTCTATGTATATTATATAATTTAACAATATGTACAACATTTCTTATGCGTTGGAAAGAGCAGCTCAATTTTGTTGTCCTAGGGAGGAAAAATTCTTAATCAGGCCTTGAATAGATGCATGTGTACAGAGACCGCCGCAGATTCACCCTTCATCGTTCACCGTCTCAATTATATGTGCGCCTAGGTCAGTCGACGCGACACCGATTCCGATTCTCATCGGATGGAGTGCGAGAGCAACACCGCGTTATGTCGCACCGAACGACCCAACGATCTTAAGGACGGATTTTATTCGTTTCTAAGCATATGGTTTTTTGTGGCTGCTTCGCGCCGCCAGCCACGCCAAACCATAGTGGCCGTTCAATGTCCGCGAACGGAAGTCAATAACGCTCGTAAGCAGCTTACGGTTTTCTCGTAGGTACTCGTATTACATACGTTTTTAACAATCGTAGGTGGCTCCAAATCCGTACACACAAAATGTACGAATAATAATGCAAATCGTGTGTGTTTCTACATGTATATATTATGTAATACGTGCATATCAACTGAAATAAATCAAGAACTTTATTTTTTATGGACAATGAGAAAGTATTTCCAGTGAGTGTTCCGGTACACTCTTTATGTCTGTTGCCTTATTTTATTAAATATGATATTTAATACCTACAACAAGAGTACCTATTGTAATAAAAATATTCGAACACGAACAGATATTCCTAAGTAAAAACTGACAATTTAGGAATTTTCTAATAACGCTTTGCCGAGCTCCGATTATATTATTATATTATACTCGTATATCGTATTGGTATTATTTTCGATAGCAATAAACAATACCGTGTTGCTGAAATACAGGTAAACTACTATTCCATCGATAGCATTCATTTTTTTTTTTGTCGTTTTTATATATTAAAACGTGTAAAAATGTTTGAAAACACATTTCAAAATACTAAACATTTAGTCATTTTTGGTACACGCCTCAGTAACGAAGCCCGGATTAATATTATTGTATATTGGACCTTAGCTATGATATGTGAATATCTATATATATATGACAATACAACCGACCGGAACCTTAGGTAAACCATTGTCACCCCGGTTGGTAACATATATTGGGTCTTTCTTTATGTGTAGGTCTACCATCCCTCTCCACAGGACGAGCCTACTGCGCAGAATATTCACGTATTTCGGTTAACGTATTTGATTTTTTTTTTCATCTAGTCCTATGGTGGCCATACTGTTAAAATTCTTTGCTTGCATACTGTATGTCTTATCTTCAGTACCTATTCGTAATTCGTGTTAAGCCGTCTTCATACGTTTTCATACGTTGTTGTGGTTCACTATCCGCTTGCTGGCTCTGCTACATATTTACTGCTGACTGCTGAGTAAGTGTTTTATACTTCATCTTATGATTGATTTTTTTTAAGTTAACGTACCATAGAATGGGAGTCCAAGATTGGAAAGAATTAGCTCAGGACAGAGACAAATGGAGGGATTTATTGATGGCGGTGAAAACTCTTAAAGATAATTAGGGCCATATAAAGAAGAAGAAACTGTTTTTTTTATTTATTATTATTATAATTAATATTCTTATTATTGTTATTGCTATTATAAATTTATAACTTATAAGTGTTGTTTGGGTTTGGGCAAGTCGAGAGCGAAATATTCGTTTGTGTCTTATAATTTATCTTTCTTATAATTGATTTTTTTTTTAAGTAGACGTACTATAATTGTTTGTTTTTACTTATTATTGAGGTTAAACTTCTTTACGCAGGGTAGTGAGGAAGAAAAAAGTGAACGGGTGGCTATACGAACATGTCGTTGTGCGCAGTCGCGGATTGTCGTAGCTGTATTTTGTAAACGGCTATGGGTTGTGTCATTAAGCGACAGTTTTTTTGGTTGGGTTATTAAACAAAGAATATTCAACAATAATATTAATGAGATAAATATCTAGATAAAAACGGAATGATCGTCCGGGATGATTTCATACGGTCGGTGGGGCGGCGGTGTGAAACGTATCACTACGTCATGTACATAATACCGATGCGGTTTCAATGACAACGACGACGATGATAATAATAATATCATACTTGCACATTGTATACTATACTATATAATATCTATACTGAGAGCCCAATATCAGTTAGCATCTAGTATATTTAATTAATTGTTATTAATTGATTAATTCACTTATAAACCTATTTTCTGGATAAAAACAATACTACAGACAATTATCCATCGATTTGTCGAATAAAAATATAAAAAAATAATAAAACCATCAATAATAAATAATTCCGGAACTCACGTGTACCGTTCAAAAGAATTGTAACTTCCCGCCCGCGTACTAGTAACACACGCACTGATGTTTAATTATTATTATTATTATTAAAAACAATCAAAGAACATTAATCAATAATTAAAACGTAATAAATTTAAAACCATTTAATAATTTTTTTTACATACAATTTTAATTTATTTTATAATGGAATTTATTTTTATTTAAATAAACATGACATTCTTCAATTGCTAATATATTTATATAAATTATAACAATCCTGAGTATTATATATTAATTATAGTATAAACAAAATATGCTGCGGTTAAACATAATAAAAAAATAAAACATATATTACATTAGTTTATAGTATTAACTAAAGGTATATTTAAGATTAATTATTTTTTTATTTAAGGTAAAAATGTACTTAAAAATAAATTTATAATTATATTATCCTATTAAATTATTAAATGTATAATATAATAATAAATCATCGTTTTTATTTTTTTTTTTAATAATAATTGTTATAAATAGCATTTTTCTTATATTTATTTATTGATTATGGGTATACATTATACATATAAATATAATATACATTTAATATAACAATAATATCTATAAATTATATATCCATAGAATATTTAAAAATATAAAAATCCTAATTTAAAGATATTTAATTATTTATTGAAATTATATATTATGCAAAAAAAATTACAGGAAATTAATCATTAATTAAAACGTAATAAATTTAAAACCATATTATAATTTTTTTCTTCAAACAATTTTAATATATTTTATAATGGAATTTTATTTAATTAAAATAAATATGACATTTTTCAACTGTTATTATATTTTATAAAAAATTATTAATTAATCCTCAGAATTAAATATTAATTATAGTATTAACAAAATATGCTGCTGTTAAACATAATTAAAAATAAAATACATATTACATTAGTATATAGAATTAACTAAAGGTATATTCAAGATAGATTAGTATTTAAATTAAAGTTAAAATTGTATTTAAATTAAAATTTATAATTTTTTTTTCCTATTAAATTATTAACTGTATACTATAATAATACAAATCTTGGAGTTGTTTTTTAATAATGAAAATTAATATAGCGTTTTATTATATTTATTTATTGATTATGGGTATACATATAATTCACACTTTTTAATAATAATACTATCTATACATTACATATCTATAGTATACTATAATAATACATGGTCGAGTTGTATTTTAATAATGAATATTAAATAGCACTTTTATTATATTTATTTAGTGATTTTAGGCATAAATATATATATATATTTTATATAACAATAATATATATAAATTGATATCCATAGTATATTTATTAATATAAAAATCCTAATTTAAAGATATCTAATTATTTTTTGAAATTATATTCAATGTATAAAATAATTAAAGAAAATAATCACTAATTAAAACGTAATAAATTTAAAACCCTTTTATAATTATTTTCTACATACAATTTTAATTTATTTTATAATGAAATTTTATTTACTTAAAATAAACATAACATTCTTCAACTGTAAATATATTTATAAAAAAATTATAATAATCCCCAGTATTAAATATTTATTATAGTATAGACAAAATGTGCTGCGGTTAAACATAAAAAAAACAAAAACATATATTACATTAGTATATAGTATTAACTAAAGGTATATTTCAGATTAATTTATTTTTAAATTTAAGGTAAAATTGTATTTAAAATTAAATTTATAATTATTTTATCCTATTATTATTAACTGTATAATATAATAATACATCGTCGAGTTTTTTTTTAATAATAAATATTATAAATAGCATTTTTCTTATATTTATTTATTGATTATGAGTATATAATAAATAATAAACATTTTATATAACAATAATATCTATACATTGAATATCCATATTATAATTATATATATAGAAATCTTAATTTAAAGATATATAATTATTTATTGAAATTATTTACTATGCATAAAAAAAGGAAAGAAAATAATCATTAATTAAAACGTAATAAATTTAAAACAATTTTATAATTTTTTTTTACATACAATTATAATTTATTCTATAATGGAATTTTATTGAATTAAAATATACAAGCCATTCTTCAATTATTAGTTTATTTATATAAAATTATTATAATCCTCAGTATTACATTAGTATATAAAATTACCAAATGGTTTATTTAAAATTAATTAATTTTTAAATTTAAGGTATTAAGTTAAAATTGTTTTTAAAAATAAATTTATAATTACTTTATCCTAATAAATTATTAACTGTATAATATAATAATAATTCGTTAAGTAGTTTTTTAATAATGAATATTAAATTCTTTTTAATCGGACATTTTTCTTTTATAGCTTCCGCCCGTCACCCAACGCCGCGGCCGCGGTAATACTGGTGCAAAACTGTATAAATTATAATTGTGATTTCGATATCGACGAATTAATATGATGATTATCATTGAGATTTATACGTAGACGAAATTGGCATATTTTGTAATCGATTACAGAATGAGGCTTTTGAAAATAACCTTTTGATTTGTCAGACGTGGACCTTGGTACTGTTTGGATTTTTTTATACTTTTTTGGTTACTTGGTTAGTGCGCTATAGCTGCTTTGTTTACGATATTCGTAATCAGTACGAACGATGATCGAAAAATATTATGAGGGCATGAGTAATTTCTTTTCATTATTTTTATATCACAGTGGAAGTTCAATTATTGCACATTGTGACCATAGTGTTTTTGGAACAATCGTAAGATAAATCGATGAATCCCGTTACATGCTTGTGCGCGTGTGATAAATCAGATAATTCACAAACGTTTTTTCTTATCGATATGTTGGATTGATGAATGGAAGGTGCAAATGTTTGTAGTTGGTAATTGGTAGTAAATATAAAGGGTTTCACTTCAATAACTAATTATGTATGTAGTTAAAATTGTATTATTTGTTATATCATTGTTCATAACACAACACATTTTTTATTTGAAGACTATAGTATACTTACGTTGAATTATTTATCGAATTTTTGAGTACCCTAACCTTCTAATTTTAATTTTGAACAAAATTATTTTATAGTAAATTTAATGGAATATTGTACCTCCACTAAATGTACGTAAAAATGTGAATCACTATCGATATACAAATGAATAATTATATTTAATTTAAAATATTGTTGGACATTAATAAATTTATAATATTACACTCACACTATTATTACATTTCGGTATTCTTCTATATTTATCATATTTGTTTTTTGGGTAAAACGTATAACTGTAATGTTATACTTTTTTACAGCTGAAAAGATACTTTGGTATTTCTAATAATATAATATGTGAAAAGTGCAATTAGAATATTTCTGGACTACTCATCTTTTTTAATAATATTATATTTATATCAGTTTTATTTTTGACATAAAAATAAGTATGTGCATCGTATTATAATTAATAATTATACATATAAAGTTTATCGTTTATAACTGTAACCAGCTTACAATATTTTATTTTTTATTATATTAATTTATAGTTTATTTTTATGTACAAATTAATACAATATAAACTATTCCACTTTTTTGTTGGGCAATGTATATACCTATTATCATTTCTGATAATAGGTATATATTGTTAAGGGTTTAATAATTTGGTATTGATTCTATCTACTATATCTACTATCGTTTCCGGCGAACGCGAGCAGCTAGAGAGAATGAGTATGGTAATTAGTGTGTGTGTAACTTTGCTTAAGATAAAATGTATTTGTGTATTGGATATTATTAAAAACTAAGTTTAGCAATTTAATTAAGATTTACCAAAAGGTTGCACGGTTGTACAATATTTTCTACTCATAAATTGCATATACACGATACACCTACCTATATCTTTTATTATTCTAGTTAATACAAGTTAATATTGGTTGATTTTTATTACTAGAGACCCATTGGATTTTTGTTTACATATATATTACATATTATATATATTTTGTATTTGTTTTTTATTATTTGGTTTTTTTAAATTTAATATAATACAAAAAAAAAATTTTTTACATACAATTATAATTTATTCCATAAAGGAATTTTATTTAATTTCAGAATAATATCAATTTTAGTGAAAACAAAATATGCTGCATTTATACACAATATAAAAATAAAATACATATTACTTTAATAAATAGTATTACCTATAAATAGGTATATTTCATTTCCATGAAAAATATATTTTTTTTAATTCCAAGTGGACATTTTTAAAAGTTGGTTTATTGTATGAAATAAAGAAAATATGTAACATAGTTACATACTACTACATAATAATACACAAATATAGACATACAAAAAGACTAGATAAAGGACTATATGACAATATATTGAAGTCAGCCACATGCCAACAGGGAAAAATTGCACGATTGATTATATCAAATATGTATATATTTGTAAAATATATTATATAATTATGTAATAAAAATATTCAATTATGTATAGGTATCTTATATTCTTATAATCTTACCTGTTGAGTTATTTTTAAACATTTCCCTGTTGGCAAATGGCCACTAGATTTCATTGTTCCTATGGGAATGTATATGCAAATCCTCTATCCAGTTGTTTTACATGTCTATGAACACAACATATATAATTTAAAAGTTGTTTAACAAATCTTTAATATAATTAATTTAAACTATACACTTTAAAATATTACTGAAAATACACTACTTTTTCATTCACTGTTGAAATTGACCTTTAACAGTATTTATGTGGGGCTCTTAATTCGTAAACCTTAGTCACGTTAATACGTTTTTTATGACTTTGGTTAATAAATGATACCTAACTAATAAGTTAAACATAATCAATGATTTCTGTGTATTATCAATATATTATTATTTCTAATCATCTATAAACACATTTAAGAGAAAAAAAATAACTTTCATGATTTCATTAAAATATTTCAAGAATAGTGAAATTTTCAATTTTGAAATATTTCAAGTGAAATAAATCAAATTTACAACCCTACACATGTATAAACATGTATAAAAAATGTATAAATAATTTCATTTTAAATAACACAAATTATGTATAACATAATTTTATACATCTTCATATTTTAACTCTTAATATTATTTTTATTACCTTTGAAACTAATAAAATTATTTTTTAATTATGATTAATATTAGTAATAAAATAATTTATTACTTATAATATTTTAAACAAATTATCAAACAAACATTTTGTTCATATTTTTAAATGTGACTATTTACTTGAGGATTCTAAACTATTCATTGTTCCACTTGATAGATGTGATGAAAAAATATCCAAAATGTCCATCATAGAAGTAATCAAAGAAGAGATAATGGATGGAGTAGATGACTGCAATGAGGCATTGCAAGTAGAGTAAGTATTTTGTTATTAAATATAACCAAAGACGTTAAATTTAAGTGTAATTCTTCCATTTAGTGTTATTATACTCTTCAAAAAAGTATGCAATGGCCTATTTCTATGATTTTCGAAGTAGTAAGCACTGTTTGAATTGTTTTGAGATTTTAGATTCTGAACGGAGTGATGGACTTTATTGGTTTTAAAATGATGTGTGTTTTTTTTCGGTCTAAGGACATCTTTTTTGGAAGTAAAAACGCATCGATTTTCTTAAATAGCAAATTTTCTGAAAGGAAAGTGAATGTAGATAGTACTTGGGCATGTCAAAAATGCAACTTTTTCAATACTTTTTAAAAGCGCCGAAAAAAACGATAAAAAAATTACAAAAAAAAGGGAAATTTTATGCAAAATCACGTTTTTACAAAATACTTTTATTTTTAATGCTCTTACTCAAAAACGAAAAACGGCAACAACTTGAAATTTTCACTAAATCGTTTCATTGGCGTTTTCTATACATGGTTAAGTTTTGTAAGTATTTTGACATATTTTGACTTATTTATAGACAGTTTAAATTTTCGATTATTGTAAAAATTTTTTTTTTAAATATCTATATAATTTAATTGGCTAACCGAAAACTCTTGAAAATTAAATACAAGGTTTATAACAAGTTAAACTTATCGTAACAAAAAAATATCGAAGGTCGTTTTGCATATTTTTTTTTTAATAAGCCCATAAACTTAAATTTGTGTAAAATGTGTCAAAATCACGATAATTTGCAAGTTATTTGTAGATAAAAATTCATAAAATTTATTCTGGTCATACTTAAGGTTCAAAATTTCAACAATAGGTTGCACATGAACTACTTTTCAAAAATCTTTGAAAAAAATTTCTACCGGACCAAAAGGAAAAAATTTTAAAGCTGATATCGAAAATTTAACTAATAAACTGTAGGCATAGAAGTCGCATAAGTTTACAATTTTACAATTTTGTATTCAATTCAATTATTTCTTAAAAGCAATTTTTTCCAGTAACATTTGTGTTTTTTTTTTATTCTCATTTTTCTTTGTAAAAAAATCAAATATAATAGCAATACATATATATTTACAAGTATTATATCATAAAAATTTTAGAGAATGTGATATTAAGTATTCGTCAAGTAAAGTGATTTTCTGATCTCATTTATATGGTGTGTTTCTTACTAGTTTATATAATTTCAGGTAGTATTATATTTATGACCTATGTGTTATGAAATATTGTGAAATGATTAATATTTAAAGATAATTTGTTGTACTCAAATTATGTTCATGTATACTGTATATGTACAATCTGGTACATTTATTTATTTAGATTATTTAATATTTATAAATAGCAGTATTTTATGTTTTATAATAATAATCGTAATAATAATAATTTTCAGAAAAAAGGATGATATTGGAATCAAGTTTGAAGCAACAGATTCTGAAATAGAAACTGAAGACGTTTTAATTGATTACGAATACAAAAGTATAATTGTTGTAGAAACTACAAATTTGGTGCAAGAAAAAAATCTTACAAACTTAGAACAGAATAAGTGTAATGAGTGTAATACATATTTTACTTCCCGGATCGCATTAAAATATCATTTAAGAATTCATATTGGGGAAAAGTCATACAAATGCAACGTTTGTAACTATTCATTTACACATAAAAGAGATATACAATCGCACATGAAAAATCATGTTGGAGAAAAGTCCTTTAAGTGCAAAATATGCAATATATCATTTACGAAGAAAGGATCTTTACTGTTACACCAGAAGACTCACACTCGGGAGAACCTTAATTTGTGTATAGATTGTGATAAATCTTTTACTAAAAAAGTGCAACTGAAAACACATATGGTGGATCATATCGGAGAAAACCCATATTTATGTAATGGTTGTGATAAATGGTTTTCTCTAAAATCGCATATCAATAAACATATGCTGACACATACACAAGAAAAACCTTATTTATGTGAAGTTTGTTCTGAATCATTCAATATAAAATCGCAACTGCAATCACATATGCTACAACATACTCAAATTGAGCATTATTCATGTAACGTATGTAATAAATCGTATTTCTATAAATCTTG
>JAIPRK010001984.1:0-33882 GCA_025469195.1 Chaitophorus viminalis
TAAAATACTATATTATTATATACACATTTTAGACAAACATATTAACTCCGTTCAGAATCGTTATTCGTATACAATAATATCTATCATTGCATTCAAATTTAACAAATCCATTGTAATAATGACCTATGCTATAAACGAGGTACACTCCACCCCCAACTATACAGCAAAGCGAAGCCCACTTGTTCTTTTTTTTTTTTTAGTGCTGTTTAAATTATTTAAAACAATTTTAGTTATAAAGCCGTGATCCCACGGCGCGTGGTATGGTCTTCTTACTATGTACCATCCAAGCCACGCTTGTACGCATACGTGGGAATGGGTTGTGAGGTATGTATAATTTTCCGACAACCGACGGAAACTGATGTGCCGAAAAACTATCGCGTTACACGACACATGAAAGTGTAGGTATCGCCCTCTACGCGCTGACACTAGTAAAGATTCTCCATTCGCCAAGTAATCAGGCTTGCATATTGAAGATTTTTTTTCTTATCAATTAAAAATAGAAAAAGGGTCAAGGCTATGATGGTGGTAGCAATATGAAGGGTGCTATAAAAGGGATGTATGACATAAGCGCCAAAGGTACAAAAATGACCTATCGTTTGCGCCAAAATCTGTAGGACATAAGCGCCAATCTAATATTGTATACCTGTTTTACCAAACATATGACATAAGCACCAGAGGTGCAAAAATTACAAATAAATTGCGCCAAAATTAAAATTGTGTATAATATATAATAAATTGCGATATACAATATATATGCAAATAAATATATATTTAATAAATTGGTTGATTTTTTAATCCTACTTTTCACACATATTCTAAACGATTTATTTCAACATCCTGATATTTCTTCCATAGTACAATTATTTCTTCGTGAGATACCTTTAATTTATTGTTAGTAGGTTAGTAGGAGAGTTTATAAATAAATATGTTTCGCTTTGTAATTTTAATAATACATCAATAATTACTATAAGGACGGAACAATGAGCCAAATAAAATTGGTTCTAAATTTAATATCTGTTATTTAACATCTATTAACCGTGGCACACACGTACCTAGGATTTTGGCGCTTTCGTACGATGCACATTTAAATCTTTAGGGTGACAATTACAATTTTGAAAATAATATAATATGATGCAATAACAAAATTTATTTTATTTTGCAGCATAATTTTATTATATTTTTTTAAAATGTATTAATTTTTAAACAAATGTAATTATTAACTTAATTTTTGGGTAACTTGAATTAATTTGAAAAATTGTAAAACAAAATATAATTAAAAATAAAATAAAATGTATATTTAAATTCTTTTTGTTGTACCATAAAATAAGAATGACGGGCTGGGCTTCCTTCAATAAATGTGTACATCAGTTGTTTTTACTGTCATTTCAAAATTATTCAAATCTAGATGCCTGATTATATTTTATAAGCGTTTGAAAAGCAAATATTGACATAATATTTCAATTTAAATATAATATACTTATTCTAGACTAACATATCATCTCCATTCAGAATCATTATTCGTGTATAATAATACTTATCATTGCATTCAAATTTAACAAATCCATTGTAATGACCTATAACGAGGTGCACCGTGCACTCCACCCCCTACTGTACAACAGAGCGAGGCCCACCCGGTTCTTTTTTTTTCTTACATATTTTGACATTTATTAGTGTATGTTTGCATGCATATTCTACAATTCAAAATACGTGTTAATCCGGTATATACAATTTACATAAATCATGTCTTTCACGGCGGAAAATCCGGGAGGTAGGTTTTTTTTTAATGTCTAGGATATCTGGTTTTATATCACTATGCTACAACTTTAATTTCGAGGATGACCACATGGCACATAGTACGTAGAACATATCTTTTATCCGCTGTTAACTATTATTTGTCCAGCCGTGCGATGGGTTATAAAGTACAATGGTTTTATTTTCTCCGCTTTGCGTCGTCGTGTCGGTTCACTACTATTACAACTAATGTTTATGAATATGTCTTACGATAGTTGGCTTTTTTTACAACACCGTTGTCGGCCCGGCTTACCGATTACCGCGGTATACACGCTTTGTATTGTGTATATAAATAGGTATATATACGTTTGCCAGGCGACAGTTGGCTGTAATTTAAACGCTGTAAAAACCAGTGTTCTGGACCATCTTGGCATTACGTTATATTATTGGTACAGAAAAACTACATTTATATATTATATATGTGTGTTTTTTATGTACAAACGTTTTTACGTAGTTGGTAATTGCATAAAAATTATTATTTTTTTAACACTTTACAAGACAAGGATGTTAGGTTTGGGCATATTTTATTGAAGATGTTATGAAGCATTTCATAAGTCAAAATATGTACTCCACTACTTTCTTTTTTAACAATTAAGACCAAAAGTGGACATGTAAATGTGTATTTTATGGATTTTTAATGATTAACGCTCTTCATACTCTGATATTCGTAGACGGTCTTAAGTCTAGTAAACAAAATCTAACCCTTGTGATCTTAGCAGTCATAGTTCCAACCATTCCAACAAAATTGTTGGTCACTAAGGGTGATTAAGGGTCAAAATCTAATCAGACGAATTATGGTTATGGTTGATAATTTTTTAAATGTCAACGGCATGAAAAAACTCACGCAAAAGACCTTATTTGACATACATACTCGTATTTTTGCGTTCCATTATATTCTATGACAAGATCGTATTTATAATTCCGATTTTTTTTATTAAAAAAAATAACCGTTTTATTATCTGTTCACTATAAGTTATCAAAATCGTAAAAAATCTTAAGTTTATATTTACAATAGATAATAATTTAAATACATACGAGTAACAAACATTTGCAGATGCCAAAAATTACACTTATAAATTATAATAACTTACTTTTTCTAATTATAAAACAGAATTTAACACACGTGTAATGTGCAGTTCATATAAAATTTATAATACCAAGAAACGTAGGTTCAATATTGTCATAAAATCACGGTTCTGAACGATACGCGAATACGCCTTAATGCTTTAAAGTGCATAACAAGTTTTAACTACTTTGTATTATATTTTATCGACTGAAATTATTTTGATTTTATTTCAACGCAATAATGCAGTGCAGATAGCGTTTCAAGTTTATCTGTATGAACCTACTGGACTAGATATTTTTTAAAACTCACGTATGGATATTCCGTGAAACGGATTTTGTTTTGTGGGTACCGATTTAGGGTATTTTATGGTAAACTACCCACAATTTTAGGATTTCTAAACTTTGTAGACACACCGTGTGTAATAAATTATATATACTGTATGTATTAAGAGGATTAAATACATATTATTATACAAAGCGTTGGCTCTGATTGCTGTTTCGTGTACTTTCGTACAAAGTTTATGCTAACGACGCGGTTAGTCTAGGCTAGGTGTACCTACACATACGGATTAGACAATAATTGCAGGTCAGCTATTTATGGCCATTGTGCAGATATTATCATTATTATTAAGATACAGATTAACGTGTTTATTCAACGTAGGTGTACCCTATATATTATATACACTGTGTGGAAACTATTAATCGAACAAACTTGTTTTACTCATTTTGGCGTTAACGAGCAACGGAAAAGTCACGCATGATAATTTCGCTTGTGTTTGGTGAAGCTTGTAGCCTGTAGGTTAACACAGGTGACACAGTGGTATTCGCAACAGACGATTAGACTAAATCGAAATGCGAACTTTCCCCACGTTCGTGAAGTTGGCCCACCCAAGTTGCGCAATCTTTTTCAAAACCATGTCGATATTTTGCAAGTATATGCAAGTTCATTCTTAGAATTTGCAAGTCCATACTTTTGCCATAAATCCAAAAATATAAAAGGTGGGCCAACTTTACATAGCCCACCCAAGTTGTTCGACAACTTCAAAAACAATATCAAACGAAAGCTTACAATAGCCAGATACCTGCAATGAGCTTATCAAGTTCACAACTTGAAAAGCTCATAGCGGCCAATAAAATGACTTGCAAATTCTAAAAAGTGACTTGCTAATTCCTGTTAATCCTAAACATTATTTTGATATCGATTTCAAAGTTTTAGGACAACTAGGGTGGGCCAAGTTCACAACTTAAAAAGCTTATAGTAGCGAATAAAATGACTTGCAAATTCCTATGAATCATAAGCATTATTTTGATATAGATTTTACAATCGTAGGACAACTTGGGTGGGCCAAGTTAACAACTTTAAAAGTTCATAGAGACTACCCTAGTGACTTGCAAATTTTGAAAAATAGCTCACAGGTATTGTAAGCTTTCGTTTGATATCGTTTTTGAAGTTGTCGGACAACTTGGGTGGGCTACGTGAAGTTGGCCCACCCTTTGTATTTTGAATTTATGGCGAAAGTATGGACTTGCAAATTCTAAAAATGAACTTGCAGAAACTTGCAAATATCTTGCAAAATAATGGCATGGTTTTGAAAAAGATTGCGCAACTTGAGTGGGCCAACTTCACGAACGTGAATTTTCCTCGTAGTCTGGTCATGTTCAGAACTGTCTTGAGTAATATTGCCATTTTGGGAACTATATAATAGAACCTGGTAATTGTTTATAATAATATATTTGAAGTTTCTTATCTTCATACACAATATGTACACATACACGTACAATTTACACTTGAAATTAAAGGTTTACGATTTTCAACAATATTCAAAATTCTAAAACTATGACGTGGACGCTTTGTAAAACCGTCTGCTACGATGATTTGTCCGTGGTCAGGTTATGTCAGCCCTGATTAATTTTCACTCGACCAGCGTGACGATGCATTCACCGAAAATCAAATCGTTCACCGTGCACATACCTACAGTAATATTATTACGGTTCAATGGTTCATCGTACGAAATGTTGAATGCTCTACCACCTATTGCAATAAAACGTATGCACGCATAATATAAGACGTGTGCGGCACAAGTATCATGCGCGCATGATAATAATATACGTATTATATATTATATTTGTTATGTCGTTCAAACAAGGCGAATCCCTTATCGACCCGGTTGTCGTCGTATGTTTGTACTCGCGCTTTTATTTGTGTTTACGATGTCGTATATATAATATACGTGTGTATTATATTTTGTTTTTTATTCCGGTTCCTGAATTGTATTTTTTCGGGACATCTTTATGGTAATATTATTCACAATGAAAAGTTATCACCTGATGTTGAGAATTATGTTTGTTGTACGCGGTACTATAGCTGGTGGTGCTTCCGCTGCTGCTGTTGGTGGTGGTGGTGCAACGCATTGAATGTATGATGGCGGGACATTGAAAGCACCGAATAAATGTATAGGAGCGAATAGTGCTTTTGCGGAAACCGTACTTTTCTTTTATGTGTTGCGAAAAAAAAAAATAACACTAACATAAACTACGTTTACATGTCGGATTCACACACACACACACACACACACACACACACATATACATATACATCATTATACGTATCGTCTGTCGTATCGTTATGGTGAAAATCAAGAGCAACGGTCTGATAGAATATGAACGCTACACCCTGCTGTCGTAAAAATAACTCGTGGTGGAAGCGATTATACGATAAACACTGATACAGAGGATATTTTAATACAACATAATATTATTATGTTTGAAATCACCGCATCTCATTTATTGTTCTGCGAGTTTCATGATTTCAAATTTTAACAAAAACAATTGCCAACGTTAGACGGGCTCGGAAAAGTATTTTGGAACTAATGGAAAACATTACAAATTAATGGTGAACGCGAAGTATCTGCAGCTGAAATAAAAAAATAGCTTTTAAAAAACTTATACAGAGAATATCTGTCTTCCGTAAAATCCGTCGTCCTTTAGTCGATCTAATCCTCTGTTTTACAGGTAGAAAACGCACACATTTTTAAAGACATCCATTGACGTGTCACACGGTTTTCTCTTTTTTCTTATAAGAACCCAACAGTAACCTGTCTAAATGTAATACCTTTCTTGCTTCCTTACTATAGCAGGGTACTAATATTATATAAAATCCCGTTCGACAGATCGCTATTTTTCAGTCTGGCAGTCTTGGCATTGGTACACGCGACATAATGTGCTTGCGGTGGTACCGTAAAGCTCTTACACGTAATATGTACATATACTGGCTGTGTATATATGCTATACTATATCCGGACGCTGACGTAAAGTTCCGTGCGCGAGAAACACTATTTTAACATCACTTTAATCTTTACGTTTCGAATTAACTCGCATCGCCGATCACGTATAACGCGTGTGTCATTCGGTTAATGGCTGTATACGTCTTGTTTGCCAAACGAATTTTAACTTTTTAGTATAGGTACATGTTCGTATGTATTACTACTGTACATCACCAACACGCATTATCGGGCTCAACAAATATTATATTTCAATGACTACACCATATTATTATTGACGACATATTCTGCACGATTTATTACAATATGGTAGACATATTACTATACTATTATTATGATTTTCCTCGCATACAGTACATATGAGTATACACCTTTTTTCTTTTCGCTTATAAAATCAACGATGACATAGGAACTGTTCAATTAGGTATACACAAGTATATACCTAACTATAATCAATATGACCGTTACTTGTAAATATATATTGTAAACTTTATCACTCGATAATATTCCGAACCCAAACGAGAATATGACTTTGTTTAGATTTCCCGCTCTCTTAAAACTAAATAAATTCAAAACAAATGTATATATGTTATCATATTGTTAAAATACACACAATTTTATCAATTTTTTTTATGTTTATTTAAAAATTATATTTAGATCAAGATATGCTTATGCGATTTTATCCTACAACTTATCCTACACAATAGTATACTGTAATTGTTTATAATATGTATTAATGAAACGTCGCGAACATAATTTTGTTGATCGAATCGTTCTGCACAGTAAAAAAAAAAAAAAAACCATATAGACAATAGTGATTATAATTGGTCAGATATTCTAATATATATATATATTAAATGAATATTCCAAATCGCATAGGGAAAAAAAATATTGCGATTCATTGAAAATGAATGTTTGTAGCCTTGTGCTCAAATTTATACGATTTGGTAAATTTTATTATGTCTATTGAAAAATTCTACGTATACAAATCGGTCTAAGCGATTTTTCAATATCATATGATGCACTGCGCACTGCACAGCATATATAATGTTATTTATATTTGTCAAATGCGTTGCAAATTCAGTGTTTTAAAAAGTACGTTTAAAGTTCGAATCGCATTTAAATCTAAAATATACGTGTACAATAGTAGTAATTATTCACGGTCATACTATAATATTTAAACAAATATTTTGCTTTCGTTTTTCTTTCCATTCGATACGATGAAATGAAAAATGTTTGGTGTATTTTTGTGCATGGTTTATTCGGTTGTTGACAATAATAATGTTAAGATATTATTATTGTTATTTTATTGGATATTGTTGTTATAAGGGTGTATTTTTCTAAAAATTTTCTGGCAAATAATACGTATTGTCAACAGCAGTAATAGGTACCTGTATAGGTTTTGGGTTTCCGCTATTTCGTTAAAATGTGTACGATTACGGATTAAGCATAAGAGGTATACATGGGACTATGGGAGTTAATATTAACCAGCTATCGATTCCGCCGAAGATTTATATAAGTATATAAGAATATAACATGTACCTACATTATAGTAGAAAAACATTTTCGGATTTTGTAAATATTGTGTCCAGCTGACGTCCATTTTCGGTGATCCCGACAAAAAATTATTTTAGTTTAGCTGTGAACGTTTATTGATTATTTTAATATACCTATGTAAGATTGGTATATTGTCATTGGTATGATAAAATTACAAGTTGTATTGAACCCATTAGGTCATTAAGATTTTTATGTTCTCGTATTTCGTGTTCAATATAACAAATTATTAATAAGTACTATAGATTTACTAGTCATAAATCATACTTTAGTAACATCTATAATATTATAGTCGTGTAATTGTTTGTGCGTTTTATTTTGTGGACTCGTGGTGCCCATAGGTGCATTAAAATTAATTTAAATTTGTTTTTAATTAAAATGAACTTTGAAATAGTTTATAGTGAACCCAAAAATAAACTTATTTTATTTAATAATATTAAGATAATATTAATAATAGAAAAAAAGAACCGGATGGGCCTCGCTCTGCTGTACAGAAGGGGGACTCCAACCCATTCAGAGGATAGGTCATGACAATGGATTTACTAAATTTGAATGCAATGATAGGGATCATTTTTATTTATCATATTTATATACATATTTATGTATCATATTTTTAAAAGTGTTGAAAAAGTATCATTTTTGACTTGTTCAAGTACCATCTATATTCACTTTCCTTTCAGTTGCCATTTAAAGAAATTGAAGCATTATTACTGCCCAAAAAGATGTCATCAAAAACGAAAAAAAAAAAAAACATTGTAAAACCAATAGATTCCATCACTTCGTTCAGAATCTAAAAATAATAACGATAAAATTTTATTGTTTATGACGCTCGTCTGATACTACGAGACAATTATATATATACACAATTATTTTTATAGTCTATAGTTGTATTATAGCATTTTTATGTTTTATACATTTATTATATATATAAGGATATCGATGATTGTGATAACACATAGATTCTTCTAAACGCCGTCACCGCCGCATAAGTTTTATTTTTTATTTTGTTCGTTGTATACTATTATATAGCATCATTATTATCATCGAAGTAAACGAATAGTTTTACGACAATGATGACTCATTTAAATGACCCGATAGAATAACAAGAAAATAACTAACACATAATATCATAATATCTGCGTCCCAAATTGTAATTATATATCGATATTTCTTAAATTTATTTTTCATTTGTTTTTTGTTCAAACTTAAATTAGACAAAGTGAATTAATATTCTATAATATTTAACCCAGAAATTGATAATTTTACAGTATTTTGTATTTATGATGTAAATATTTCTGAAATTTGATTTATAATAAACAACTGCAGTTAAGAATAAGTATAAATTGTAAATTGCACCTACAGTATTTGGTATAAACGTTTAATTATTATTCCATAAATATAAAATAATTGTTGTATTAGCTGTTGCAACCTAAAATCGTGTATACACGAAAAATATGATTAATACTATATTGTTTTATTTGCTAAAATTCATTAAAATAATGCCTTACAGGTCAGCCCAAACAGTTATAAATTCTTGTATCTAATCTTGTAATTAGTTGTATAATTATACTTTAACGTTACTTTATAGACCGAAATTCACTGCGTAACTCATCAATGTGCCACCACGAGTTGTCTCTGGAGTACCTTTGATCTTCGAGTTAAAGAACTGGGCTTCATCGGAGACAATTGCATAATGTAGTTTTGTTTTTATCGCAACTCCATTAGCTTTTATGTGATTACAAATTTCCATTGAAAAAGAAAAACGTGTAGGAAAACTCGAATTTAATAACAAATAGTTATGAAATAATATATATTTAGAGTTTTCTCGTAAATTTTCGAAATTAAGGACTATTAAAAGTCATAAGGTACTCTGATAGTGGTCGCCTTGGGATGTATCTGTTTATCTTAAGTATGATATAATCTCCAATTTAACGCTAAAATATGATGGTCTCGAATAAACTTTGGTTTTTTTCTCAAAAAAATATTTAGTTGAATATATAATATCTAATAAATATATCCGCATTAGTAGAAAAAATATCACACTTAACATAATATTCCCCAATTCTAAAAGTATACAAAATAACAATGTTATACATTTTGGGAAAATACGTTGTAACTATAGATAATATATTTTGAAATATCATGTTTATATAAATTCATTATACGTAGGTACCTACTATGTATTTTTTCTATCGTACAATGAATATTCATCTACAATAAAATTTCTCTTTCTATAAAATTACACTTTATGATATTTATTTGATTACCTAGGTATATCTATAAAAATTCCTAATTTAATTACTATACTAAAAGATGATAAATAGGTATATCAGTTATAACAAGAAATTAGTTTTGACTAATAATTGATTTGCGGAAACTAGTTATGACTAGTTAAAACTAGAATTAACCAAAATTTCAATGTTGATGTCACAGTTAAACCCGAAATACGTCAAAATTAGTTTTAATTAGTTAAAGGGATAAGTCATGATTTTCTGTCTCTGATGATCACATGCCAAACATAGGAATTTAAATGTTTTCTATTTCCAACATACCAACAGATCAATTAATGCGATAAGAATTTTGAAAATGGATTTAAATTTATCTTTAAGTCTACTTAGATCGACTTTCCCACTTTTTGATTTTTCCCCCAAACTATTACAAAACAGAATAAAGAAAACAAATTGGAAACATAAAACTCATCTAAAGTTCATTTTTGGGTGTGTTAAGGACAAAATTTAAAAAAAATATGAGAAAGTCGATCTAAAGAAGACTTCACAACGAATTCAAATCAGTGATTCGCATAACGCGTTTGATCATGTCTCGTTTCCCGAATTTTTATTAACATTAAAATTGCTCGTTGTTTTGGTAATTATTCTCACACTGTGATGATCACTTTATGACTTTATTACATGACGTATAATATTACCTTTGTATATAATATATATATATATATATATATACAATATATGTATATAAATATGGAAGAATTGAGAGCAGAAATACAGAAAGGAGTGCGAATAGGAGGAACAATGAGTATTGCCTTAAGATTTGCGGATGACATAGCTTTCTATGTGGAAGAGGAGACGACTTGCAAAATACCCTAGTAGCAATAGATAGAATACTAAAAAACGGGTGGGCCTCACTTTGCTGTACAGTTGGGGGTGGAGTGTACCTCGTTTATAGGATAGGTCATTATTACAATGGATTTGTTAAATTTGAATGCAATGATAGATATCATTGTATACGAATAACGATTCTGAACGGAGTTAATATGTTTGTCTAAAATGTGTATATAATAATATAGTATTTTATATTTAAATTGAATTATAATGCAATTTTGTAAAAATTTAAATTTAAAATAGTCATAAAATTTTCCTTTTAAGTATGGTAGAAATTTTTTATATATTTTTGAAGATTAGTTTATGGATATCCTAGTGTTCAAATTTTGAACCTTAAGCATAAAAAGAATAAAATTTAGGAATTTTCAACTACAAAAAAACTTGCAAATTATCGCAATTTTAACATATTTTATACAAATTTGAAATTTATGAGCTTATAAAAAAATTTAAATAAAACCATCTTCGATATTTTTTAGTTACAATTACTATAACTTATATTTAATTTTTCAATACAATTTTATAGATATTTAAAAAAAAAAAACTTACAAAAGTCAAAAATTTAAATTGTCTATAAATAAGTCAAAATATGTTAAAATACTTTGAAAACTTAACTATGTATAGAGAATGCCAATATAAAGATTTAGTGAAAATTTCAAGTTGTTGCGGTTTTTCGTTTTTGAGATAGAGCAAATTTCAAAAACCGATATGATTTGTCAGATTAGAATTTTATATATTATATTATATTTTACATGTAATCTTATGTTAATATTTACTGTTCAAACGCTTATAAAATAAAATTGTGCCTATGGATTTTGATAATTTTTGAATGACAATAAAAACTACTTATGTGGAATATTCTATTAAATTTTCAAGTATTTTTATTAGTCAATTTTTTTTATCACCAATTATAAAAAAAAAAAAAAAATGTAAAAAATTCGAATTTTTTAAATGCCTATAAGTGGCTTAAAAATCAATATAATATTTTGAAAAAAATAACTTAACAACTGGTGAAAATTTCAAGTTTCTGCGACTTATACTTTTTGAATTATAACAAATATTTAAAATCGTTTGACCATAAATCACTATTTTATGCAATTCGTAAAAATTTAAATTTCAAAGGGTCATACATTTTTTTCCTTTTGATCCGGTAGAAATTATTTTATATATTTTTGAAGATTAGCTTATGGACAAACTAGTGTTAAAATTTTGAACCATAAGTATAAACAGAAAAAATGTTATGAATTTTTATCTACAAAATAACTTGCAAATTACCGTGATTTTGACACATTTTATACAAATTTGAGCTTTATAGGGTTATAAAAAAAATTTGAATGAAACGATCTCCGACATTTTTTAGCATTTTTTATTTTTAACTTATTATAAACCTTGTATTACATTTTCAAGAGTTTATAATAATCGAAAATTTAAATTGTCTATAAATAAGTCAAAATATGTCAAAATACTTTGAAAACTTAACCATATATAGAGAACACCAATATAAAGATTTGGTGAAAATTTGAAGTTGTTGCAGTTTTTCGTTTTTGAGTTAGAGCATTTTAAAAAAATGTAGTTTGTAATAACGTGATTTTGCGTAAAATTTCCCGTTTTTTCGTAATTTTTTTATCGTTTTTTTGGATTTTTGCAAAAAATATTAAAAAATTTGTATTTTTGACTTGCCCAAGTACCATCTACATTCCCTTTCCTTTCAGAAAAGTTGCTGTTTAAGCAAATCGAAGCATTTTTACTGCAAAAAAAGTTGTCGTCAGACAAAAAAAAAAATAAATAAACACACATCAATGTAAAATCAATAGATTCCATCACTCCGTTCAGAATCTAAAATTATATTGGCAGTGTTGAATATAGGCATTCTATAGAAATTCTATAGTATCTCGTGTACTATTTAGCAATGTATTAAATTTTAGTAAATTTAAATATTGCCTACCCACTCATTAGAATGCCTAGGATTTCTACAGAATGCCAATATACTATGTTAGGTAATGTAAAAAAAGTAAAAAAATTCTGTAATAATTTTTCAAGTATTTTAACAACAGGATTAGACATGACATTTTGAGTTACATGAAATATTTTCTACCAATTTGTTTGGTTTGACACTTTGTTTGCATGTGCATTCAACAAAATCTAGCCCAATTCCCGTAAAATATTGAGTTTTTATATAGTCTGCTAGGCTAACGTATTTTCTATTGAAACCCAGTGAATCATTATGAAATATTTTTGCAAATTGAGATTTGGGATACAAAGATTTTAATAATCCATCAGGCTTCAATAATATTAATTGTACACATTGTCTATTTGAGGTTCAATTTTCTATAGAATATATTTATGCTATAAATTTTATATTTTTTCTGTTAATTTTCGGTATTTTATAGAATTCCTAATCCTAGGTATTACATAGAATGCCAGATTTAAAATTTTGCCGGTCACATATTATATTATATCAGTAACTTGTTACCATGAAAATGTGCAAGATATCAACATGTATATTATATGATATTAATTACTTACTGAATTAGTTACTAAACAAAATAAATATAGCTACTACAGAAAGTCAGCTACATAGTATAATAGTGTAGGTACCTACAACATAGGTGCAATAGTTTCATTTTCCTAGATTTTATTCATTTATTTTAAAACCAATTTATACATAAAGTATGGTGCTTTTTATGCCGTGATAAGTGTTATGCAGTAAATAATTTAAATTTAATAGCATTAATCTATTAGAGATAAAATTTGTTAAAACGTGCATGCATATTTATTACAATTTATATTCCATTAAAATGTATAGTTAATATGTTAATTGAGATTAGGTTTTTTTTCTTCAGTTCCCTTTTACCGCCAAACAATCTATTATTATGTTCATTCAGAATGCTGTATTGGTTTAAATTTCAACCAAACACCATTTTTCGTTATATTTATCAGCGAATTTATACTAAACGTTATCGAAATTTCCGTTTTTTCACAAGGTTCCACTTCGTATTTGGTTAAGATTTCGGTTAGAGCTAATTTCATTTCCATTTCAGCAAACCGTTTTCCTAAAAAAAAAAAAAAAAAGCCATAGCAAATAATACTATAATAGATCTTCATCAATGTCGATTTACATAATTCACGTTGCACGTAATGCGGTGTTCTAATATATAAGGTACCTATGCATATGCCAGGTCCGTCTCCAAATGGCAGATATGTGCCATTTGGTCTTTTGGCCTTTTCTTCTGGGGTGAACCGTTCGGGATTGAACGCCTGGGGATCCGGGTAATATTCAGGATCGTGATGAAGTGCGTAGACCGGAATCAGAACTTTCGTACCCTTTTCAATTACTAACGTGTCATCGGGTACCTGTAGGTCTTGCGTAGCTTCTCTAAATAGTATTGACAACGGTGGATACTTCTGCAAGGTTTCTGTAACACGGCATTTCCATAATTATTCGCTGTGAACCGACAATAATATAATCTATCATGTTATTATCAAAACCGTATTTCAATTTTAGGCACGACAGTACAATTTTTTCCATTAAGTTTTTTTTCATTTCGTGATTGATAAACGTTATACATGCGTAATAACTTGTATGTTTATGTTCACTGCATATTATTTGAACTTGGTTAAATTAAAACTAGTTTTGAGTTACGAAATAATGTTTAAATGCCATATATTAATTAAAAAAATTTTTTTCCACAAAATATCTTATCATATATTTCCAATAGGATGCGATCAGTGGGTGGTTTATCTTCTCGTTATGTACACGTTGGTTTTAATTATATTTAAAATTTTTTCACTCCTGCAGGATCATATCAGACATTTATTTTACTATTAATATAGATTGTTTTTTTTATGATTAAAAATTATACAAATTTTCAATAATTATAATTTAATTGGAGAATTCTGAATTTATAATAAAAAGGATAGTAATTTATTTCAACCTATTATAATGATCAATTTTTTAAATCAATCTTACGTTTAAATGATGAAAAATTAAAAATTATTATGACTTTTTGGAAATTTTGTTTGGTCATTAAATGATTAATAAAATATAATACTCGAATTTTAACTTAATATCTAATATGATAATGAGCTAAGATTAATAACTATAATTACTAAATCTTAACATAGAAAAGTTATAACAATATTTTGCTCAAGTATATGTAAATAAATTCAATACATTATACATATATCTATTATGTATACTTATATCGTTATATAGCCATATACCAAGTGTTTGTATATACTGACCGGCCAACGCCATTCCTAGATAATGTAGATCAATTAGAAATTCGTTGTTTATTTCTCCGTTGTGTTTGGATTTCATCGCATTCATTTCTTCTCGCATCCGATCTTGGACTTCTTTTTTCAACGCTAATTCGTACAAACAAAAGCTCATCGCAATGGACACCGTCTCGAACCCGGCAACAAACAGCACGAATGCGTTTGCCACAATATCCGTTTCTTCGAATTTCTCTAAAATAAGTAAAAAAGATGATCATAATATGACATTGTAATAAATACGTTTTTAGTTATCATAAATGTACAACGAAATCTGTACACATTAAAATTCAGAATAATTTGATTTTTATGCAAATGAAGGTTTACATTTTAGATATTGCATGGATTATATTACACAGTACGTGACTTTTCAACTATTTCACATATAACATATACTACTATTACTATTATTATTATAATTGAATTACTTCATTTTAATTAATGGTAAGAAATCAACTAATAATCATAAATCAAATAATATTTATATGCTTTTAGTTAAGAAGTATAACGTATAATAATGAATTAATAACCAAGATAAAAGATGGTCTCGACTCAAAAATACAAAACCAACAACTATATGAAAGTTGAATTAATATAAAGAGCATAATATTGTTGTGTGATAAGCGAGAAAACGGAACATATTTTATGATTCAAAACTATCTTATTCCAAAAATTAATTTGGTCATAAATGTTTGAAATATCTTGGTGCTTCCTATTTCAATTGTTTTACATTTGTCATTAAAACGAGTATACACTTTAACACCAGAAATATTTAAAAGTCGAATTCCAATAAAATAATTGGTCATGGGTTACTCATATTTTTAGATATTAGTATCTAAATTATATTAATGTATTATAAATATTATAATTTAACAATATATATATATATATATATATATATTATTTTAAATTTTATTTTATATTTAAATATATAATATGTATATAACTGTATGTATAAACTGTGTACTCATTTTACTTAATTTTTAAATTGACAACTAATACAAATTGTAGTGTAGCACTATATCAAAAGGTCAGCTTATATGTGATAGATATAATTATGCATTCATTGTAAATGTATAGATTTAATATATTTAATGTTATTTTCTTTTCTTTATTAAAATATACCTCAATCCCTAGTGATAACAATTTAACATTATTGATAATTATCAGCTGACCCACACAGTGTTACTCTGTAAGTTGACTAATAAGGGTGCAGTTAGGGGTGGTTTTAAGGGGGCGGTATAAGTGGATGGCCATTCCTTAAACCATATTTTAGTAAATTAATGAATAATACCACATTATGGCAAAGTATACTGTACACAGTGGCGTTTTAAAAGGCATAGACTTCGAAATTTTAACGGTCCCAAATTCACATAAATGTCATTATTTACGAAATAATACATAATTTCATACTTTTTTCTATGTTTTTAGTATAAATCTCGAATGAAAAAATATTAAATTAGCTTCGTATACCTAATATTATTTTTATATTATATAATTGTATAATATATTTATTGAAATATAAATATAAATAATATAAAATATGTATAATATTATTTGGATAATAGAAAAAAAAGTAGTACTACTTTTACCATAGTAAAATATTTTCAGAATTTTACCATGTAGAGGTAGGTAGACATTAATGAAAATGAATTCATTTTAGAATGTATACACTTACTTAAAACGTATCTATTGGAACTTTAATTCCAGAATTTAGTATCTCTAGTGCATACAAATGATCTAGTCAAATAAACTAGAAGAAATATTTCCAAACACTATAAAATATTTCAGGATTCTTTTTATCTAAGATGATTACCAGCCATAGTGAGGAACGTTCATTTTCTAAGTTAAAATTAATTAAAAAAAAGAGCATAGAAGTATCTACCATAAGCTAAAAATGGTTAAACTCTTATAATTATAGTATTGAACATATTGGACTACGAACAAGTTATATTGTGCAAATGTTATAGAAGAGTTTGTGAATGAAAAAGCTAAGAAGAAACTATAAAATAGTATATATATATATATATACAGTCGAGTCGCGATAACTCGAAGTTGAAGGGGGATAACAATTCAACTCAAGATATGTATTATTCGAGGTACCTAACTCGAATTTATCAAAATAAAATAAAAACTTCGAGTTACCTACGTAATGAAATATAATTTTAAAATTTTACGATGAAAACATTATGACAAATGTAATACATTTATGTTTATAACTAGGGTTGTAAAATTTCATGAAATTTATTTTCTTGAAATATTTCATTTCCAAGAAAAATATTTTTTTTTATTTCCAAGTGAACATTTTTAAAAGTTGGTTTATTGTATGAAATAAAGAAAATATGTAACATAGTTTCATATTACATACATAATAATACACAAACATAGACATATAAAAAAACTAGATAACCGACTATAAGACAATATATTAAAGTTAGCCATATGCCAACAGGGAAAAATTGCATGATTGATTTTATAAAATATGTATATTGTATATATTTGTAATATATATTATATTATTATGTCATATAAATATGTATAGGTATCTTATATTCTTATAATCTTATCTATCGAGTTATTTTTTAAACATATCCCTGTTTAAAAGAAAAAAAAATATTTTTCATAATTTCATTGAAATATTTCAAGAAGAGTGAAATTTTCAATTTTGAAATATTTCAAATTTACAACCCTATTTATAACTATATTTACTCCCTTAAAACATTGCGGTTTAGTTGATTTCCTGATTATAAGTGGTTTAATGTTTTCGCAACCTGACATATTTGATCCTAAAATAATTGTTATCCGTTCCTTGCTTTGTTTGACACTTGAACAAAGTCCCCTTTCAAAATAAAAGTGCGGTCGGGTAGACATTTATGAAACAATGCTGTCTCATCCGCATTAAATACATTATCGGAAGAATATTTTTTTATGATGTTTGATAACTTTCTTAACCATTCATTACATAAAGAGTCATTTACAGAAGCACTTTCACCACGTATATTACGAAAAATTATGTTATGACGATTTTTTCAATTTCCTTACCAGCCTTGACTTGCTTTAAAACTAGAATAACCAAATTGAGTTGCGAAATATTCTGCTTTTTCTTTTAGTATTGGTCCACTTATAGGTATATTTTTATCTCTACATTGAGTAAACCATTTATAGATATAGCAGATATAAAAATATATTTCGACTAAGCTATTCATCACGATTTTATATTCGAGTTAACAAGACTAATAATACATTGAGTGTTATTATAATTTCTAGGGGAATTAAAAAAAATCGTGTTGTCGAGTTCTTCGAGTTATAGAGGTTCGAGTTATCGCGACTCGACTATATATTATACATTTAGTAATTGACAAATTAATGTTTTTTTTTTTTTATGAAAACTATTTTAGTTTTTGTTTCATGAATTACATTTATTTTTTGATTCTAAAACGGAAAATTTTTTTACTGAAAAGTATATTCGATAAATAAATAAATAATAATAATAATAATGCGTTGTATAAAAATAATTGTTGTTGCGGCTCACCCGTTATCGGCGTTTCGGTTTTGCTGCGGTTGACGATGAGATCGTTGCGGACCTGGATCAGCGACTGCATGAGATCGTCACGGACCACGCGGTTGCGGTCGCGGTACCGCATGGTGTCGGTGAACGCACCGGCAAAGAAATCGACGGTGTCGGGCGGGAAGTCGCTGATGTGCAGTGCCTCGCGGAGCGTGGGCGACACCATCCATACGAGTTCCTTGACGACGGAACGAAGCGATGGCCAGTGGCGTCATTGGGGGGGGGGGGGCGACATTTGCCCCCCTTGTCATTAGCAGGCCGGAAATGGGCCGAATGTGGGCCGCAAGCCCTCTATAAATTAACATTTCAAATTATTTAATTCTCTGTATTATTATGAATTATTTTTCTATTTTCAATGAGTATAAGTGTACTTGAAAGGAGACAGCTTCACTAATAGATTTAAATCAAGCTGTTGACATGTTTGGTGCTATGAAAACTAGAAGATACCCAGTTAATGCCTAGCAATGTCTAACTATCTAAAAACAAAAATGAATAATAAATATTAAATCATTTACTTATTGTATGTTTTGTTTTATTTTTTTAAATACATTTATACTTATATATTTGGTGTAAATAGGACATCAATTGGGGTAAAATTCCTCTCAAAATAAGTCATCATATAATAGCTAAAAGGTAATATAAGGTATCCCTCTACATTCTACAATCTATATAGTACATATTATTATATATGTATTATAGTAATATGTCATTGTTAGTCCTCAAAAAGTGAGTTATTTTTGCCTTATCTCAGATAACAGGTTTTTTTTTTTTTTTTTAGTTATATTTTGGGCCGGTAAAAACTTTTGCCCCCCCCTCTCTCGAAAACTGAAATGACGCCACTGGCGATGGCTCAAACACGCGGTGGTCGTGGTGCCGGAACGCGGACCGGTCGTCGCCGATGGCGTTCAGCTGCAGCCCGAACGCGCACGTGCCGATCACGTCGGTCTCGAGTACTTGCCCAGCACGTCGCGCAACAGCCGCTCGCAGCACTTCTTCACCTGGCCGTGCATGCGCTTCAGCCGGCCGGACGCGAACCCCGGGCTCAGCTTGGCGCGCATTGTCTTCCACTGGGCGCCGTTCATGTTGAACAGCCCGTTAAGGTACGTTTTGGCTAGAGCGACCGCGGCCGTGTTTCACTGCGTCAATGTTATTATATATACCTGGTTCAGCTATAGCAACTGCGAACGGCGATTTTGAACCGGTCGCGGCGATCTGAATTCGGTCGCTACACGAGCAGTCATATTGCGGTCGTTCCGCGACTATCCAGGATGAAAATAGAATAATTGATTTTTCCCGCAAAAATATTGTAAACAAGTCATATCATAATCGTATGGTGTGATAGTTATTGATATCAAACGTATTTTGAATTCACGAAACGTATTGATTTTAAAAATATTAATTTGGTATTTTGATTATTATATGTATATCATTATTTCAATTACCTATTAATTATTAGCTGTTATCATTCAGTAGTGGGTACCGAATTTCTATTATCATAAAGTAACATGATATGCATTGGTAGGTTTATGGGGATGTAGGCAGTTGTCCGAAAATTGATAACAGCCCTGGTCGAAAAATAGCTACCTCAAATCTGTTGTCAACCTTGAAAATTAAAAATAGTGTATGAAAATAGTTTTAGTTTCTTTTAGTGGTAACACTTATCACATAAAATACAATATATCCATTGAAATCAATGATATATTTTATAAATAGCCAATACCTAAAATAAATTAAGATATAATATGAATATTATTTATTATACTTGATATTATCTATCAATATTTGATATTGACACTTTACAGTGTATGGATCTATTAAAGGCGTGTTAAATATATTGAAACAATCAAAGTAATTTTGATATTTATTGATTGACTGATATATTCAATATTATTGATCGTGTGAGTGCAAAAAAATTGAAATCATAATTTTTATTTGAAGGTAAAATACAATAAGCTAAAATAAATTTACTTTGTGTTTCATATACTATTTGGTCAACGTTGAACGTCGTCACTTTGAACGTAATATGATTTGCATATGTGGAATATCGTACAGACTTATTAATTATTATTATTATTATTATTTGCTTATGTAACTGGTTTTGGTCTTCGAATTATAATTAATCATTTCTGTTGTCGTGTGTTGCATGAAAGGCTGTGCAAGGTTGTAGATTTTGTCAACTACCAACATATTTTTATACACACTCATCGTAGGCAAATTATTAGTTGTGCAAAGACGTCAAACGTTCGTTCATCGACAACCGTATTAGAACAAAACATAAATTTTGTAACTTTGCGAATAAAAAAAGTTTTATATCATCACCGTAATTTATTATTTTTCTAAAAAAAAAAAAATTTTTCTGGAATCTATCATTCATAATGTTATGTTCTCATGTTATGAATTACAAATATATTATTTTATAACAATATGTAATATATTGTGTCTATACAATGACTACAATTTAGGTCCGTTACCCCAACACTGCCTAATTAAAAACTGAATTTCAAAATTTTACGGTATTATGTACTTTATTTTGTACAACCGAGAATAAATGTTGTACACTTTCCTCACCAACACGAGCAAAATCAAATTTCCCATGTCCGTGCTGCGGTAACGTTACCCCAGCACTGCTAGTGTATAATTATTATCGTGTTCTCATAAGTGTAAATAAGTATTCGAACCAACGAACGGTGTATTGGTGGTCGACGCATTATTAAAAAAAGACGATATGTACGATAAGTTATTTTACAAAGAATGTCTGGGGTGAATATTATCACGTCTTATCGATGCGTAATTTCTTTAAAACGGTAAAAATCGTTTGATAAAGCTCGACGTCATCGCGTCATCGAGTGATTATATATTAAAATATCGTATCGAAAACAAAAATACTAACCGTATTTTCAATTCTGCCATTTTCGAAAGTGTTTTATTATTCAAACTAAATAGGTATACCTAGAACAATGATCATTACGAATTGCTCGAAACAATACAGCATAAGTTCATGCGTTATTGGAGTACCGTCGTAACGGTCAACAATTGTATTATTATATAAGCCGTCATTAACATGTTTAAGTCCTATATCAAGACACATGGATAGGAGTAAAATAAAAACAAATATTACTTTTATCAAACACAATATTTGTTCAATGGTGACTGCCTGAGAACTTCCTTTTTTTTTTTTTTAATATTTTTACACTATCTTATGTACAGTTTCTTAACCTAGTCATAAGTGCTAATAAAACAATCTCTGATTACAACATTACACTATTTTGGACCATAATAATTCACATTTTCATATCTAAAATTAAAAACTAATACTAATTTATTATGTTTGATGTATGGTTTTTAAACGAGGGCACTTACAAAAAAAAAATTATTGTACATTGAATTACGAAATTAAAATGTTAAAAGCTTAACAATTATTACCATAATAAGTAGAAAAAAATTGCAATAAATCAGAATTTGAATAAATGCACAAAGTAAAACTCGTGAAGTTTATTCATGAAGAATCATTGTATGGATTCTTCATTCCAGATAATTGTTAGCCACTATACTTTGAGGCTTATACTAGTAAGTATTATTTATTTACAGATTGAACCCATAATAAATATTTGAAGAAAAAAAATCACAACTATATAAACGACGTTCACGGTGTTCATACTCTTCTTCTTCTTGGCTTTACAATTCTTTAAGAATTTTTGGCCGCCACCGTCACCGTTCTCCAATCATCACGATCCTGAACTCTATCTTCTCAATTTGTCATTTCAAGTGTTTCTATGTCCTTCCTTATTCCATCCATCCATCGCTTTCTAGGACTTCCTCTTGGTCTTTTCCCTGTCGGTTGCCATTCGATTGCTGCTCTCGTATTAGTGGTTTCTATTTTCCGCATGGTATGACCAAACCATTTGAGTCTTTGAAACTTAATGTGACTTGTTAATAATGTAACTTCAGTGATTTCTCTTAGTTCAGTATTTTTTCTTCTGCGCCATCTGTTTAGCTCATTCACTGGACCACAGATCTTCCTCAGTATTTTATTTTCAAAAACTAACAACTTTTTTTTCTAATTAAATAGTAGTGGACCATATTTCACATCCATAAGTTACCATTAGTCTTATTATGGTCATGTACCTACAGCCTGATCTTAGTTCTTCTGGAAAATAAATTTTGACATAAAAAATGTATAAAACGCGAAATAAGCCCTCTCTACTTTGCGTATACGACTTATGATTTCATAATATATAACATATAGTAATATTAATAAGTAATTAATAATTAATATATAGTAATTAATACATGACCGTTGGACGATTAAAACAGAAAATGTACGAATACGCACGGATGCGATGTGTCATAACTTTTACATTGTATTTACGTCGTCGTCATATTATGTAGGCCTATAAATATCGAATGCATTACAAGTTATAACTTTGACGAGGACGTCGAGTGCGTAACGCTTGAAGTGCACTGGCGCGTGATATGGCGACAAAACTATAATAATATGCACTACACAATGTCATAGTAAATAAGTAAATATTATAGTAGCGTTCAATGGATGACAATACACCACTCGGCGCAACTTTCGTATTATAAATTCAGAATACGCGTGCATACAAAACAAATCTCGTATATTATGTACACAGTTATTCGTCGGTATATTATACTTGTTACGATACTATGCGTTTTAACAATGTCATTTCCGGACTCGTGAAAATCACGCGAACACTGCAATAGTACCTATACCTAATCCCCAGACTCTTAGTTTTTTAAAATAAGCCGTAACGTATCATTATAACGACGAACGGCTTGCGCGAAGCTGGCGAGCCTATATGGTTGTTATCGTTATAGTGTTATCTATATATCTACGTATTGAAAATTAATTATAGGAGACAATGACATAATGCTCCCCACGTGACCACATAAAATGCACAACTGTTTTGCAACGAAAGCCTCTTTTCAGTTGGTTGAGCGACTGCGTCGGGAACATTGTTTGCAATCGGTTTATGTATTTTATCCGCCCACGAGTGCGATCAAAACTTAAATAGGTACTGTTGATTTGTTTTATAGAAGTTCAAGCAAGGAAAGAAAGAATTTTTTTTTTAAAAAAAATTTTACTTTTTTTTAAGTTTTCACTTTTGTCATGCTTTTTCGGCTAATTCTTTTCTCGAGTACCTATATCCGGGAATGTAATAATTGCACAGAACTGTATCATATGTTTTTCCACTTTCCCGACGAATTTAACGTATAATATCTCATCATTGAATCATTCATTGTAAATGAGTTATTATTATTTAATATGATAAGTAATATAATTATTTAAATGCAATTTAATCAGGTATAATACACTTTATTTTTAACCATAAATAAATATTATAATTAATTTATGTGGTGATTACACTATGAAATCATGCAACTTAAACTGTGATTCGACCTTGAAGCACGGTTGCACGCAACCGGTTGGAAAAACTAATTTCAAATCGTTTTGTTCATCATCATTCATCATCGTAATCAGTTGACAATAAATTGTGTGGCTCTTTATTAACACGATAAGTTAGCAAACGGTCGTTTAGGGGTCTGAAAAGAGACTTGTTGCAAAACAGTTGTAACGTGTGTGAAGGGCCTTAATTAATATACAGTACCTAGACGCCGTTTATAAGACTCACGAATATAAGGTTCAGCCGCCTATTAAACTCAATATCGCTTGAAACGGTCCGGACGTATTTAAATAAATTTAAAAAAAATTCTGTTATAAGACTTATCACTTCGGTTATAAGACTCATATTTCGTAAGAAAAATCATAGAAAATAAATGTTTGTGTTAGACACTAATTATTACTGGTTTCTAATCATGCCATCAACTACAAATGTACAACAAATTTGATCATCACACTTTAATCAAATTTATTGCAATGATGATACAATAATTATTACAATCGACAATATCAATGTATAATTTAAATAAATTTAAATAACAAACTAAAATCACAAGCTTTTAAAAATATAAATCGTGAATAATTTTAAATACATAAATGCAAAAATAAAATAAAAGTTCAAAATCTATATAAGTTATTTTCCAGTTCATAATATTATTTATTTATTTATTTATTTATTTATTTAATGTTAACGGGCTAAGCCTTTTTTTACAAGTATGCATTTGTACAAAATTTAGTGTTTTAAATGAAATTATAAGATATAAGATTATAAGATAATAATATAAAAATACATATAATATATACATATAGTTAATAATTGAAAGTGGGATCCAAGTTGGCATTTGTCATTAAGAGTCTGATAGGTTCATTTTTCAAATAATTGGTAAAGGCATGAGGCACGTAAAAAGGAATGGTGTTTCTAGTGGATCGTTGAGGCACTTTAAAACATAACAGTGAGGTAAGATCTGTCGAATCAATGTAAATGTAATAATATTAATACCTAATAACTTTATTATATACAACTTTAAAAGTAGCAAAATTAATTGAATGCCATATAATATGTAATTAATAAAAATTGTGCTTGTTTTTACCCACTTCGCCTATGTAAGATTCATTCGGTAATAAGACTCACTTTATGCTGGTCCCATAATGGGAGTCTCATAAGCGACGTCTACTGCATTATGCATTATATTAGCTTAGAGTTATATTACTTAATCAAGAGGTCAGTAGGCACTGCAATCCATTGCATCTTATACCGAGTATCATGCATATCAATATATTATTATATATCGTATAGTGGCGAAACTAGGATTCTTTTAAGGCGTGTATCCGCTAGTGGTGTATAGGTACAGTGGTTCCTTCAATTGCTTCCAAAATGTTAATGATTGTAACATTTTAAATGTCTCTGCCTATTTTGTATTTATTATTTATCACATTAAAACCTACCCACCGATCCACACATAAATACATCACTACCGTGTAAGACTATCAACAGAAAGAAAACGCATATTATACATACATTTATTTTTATTTTTCTAATTTTTTTTTGTTGATAAAACCCCTTGATTTTATAAAATTATTAAGTACAAATTTTAAATTAATGAATTTAATCATCATTTTTCTTTGGGTTAACTGATTTAAAATGTCATGTGTGTATAGCATAACTTAGCATATAAGTGAAACTCGGTAAAAATTATTGTAAATTTAAAAGATTTTGCCCAATAGGCATTGCATAAGACTTCCAAAAACTTGGTTCAAGGGGGGGGGGGGGTGAGCTGGTGTTCAGACACCCGAAACACCCCCCTCCCAATTGGTTACACCACTGATATCGTCTAAATCAGTGTTTCCCAATCGGTGGTCCGTGGGCCAGACATAAGTGGTCCGCGGTATCTATTAATTTATATCGTTTTCTATTAAAAACTATTTTTTTTTTTTTTAAACAGTGAAAAATATTCTATGTTACTATCTTATTGTTGTTATCGTGTAAAGTTTAATAATTATATATAATAGTACAATAATAGTACAGTAAAATAATAAAAATTAACTTTTTTCGATAAATTTTGTATATTTTTGTTAATGAGCAAAACAAAAAAAAGTTCTTCCTAATTTGCGTAAAATAGAGGTGGTCCGCGACCTATAAAATATTGTCAAAGTGGTCCGTGGTGGTAAAAAGGTTGGGAAACAGTGGTCTACACACAATATAACCTCATGAAAACTAGTATAACCTAACGCGGCGGCCGTGATACGCGGCGCGCGAAACGTCGTCGACGTCCTGCAGGTATGTACGCATCGACGTGCGGAAGAATCATGGCCATCAGGTCGCGTATACACGCAGATTGTGCAGTGTTTGCTCATTGATCGCGTCGGCTAATTTATTTAGCTGCATGTATATGTATAACCCGGAGACCATTGTACGGCTCTCGTGGGGATACGGAATTTCTCACTGATCAAGTCATTTGTACCCGGTTTTACGCTCTCCGTCACACACACGCACACACACGCATAAACTCTCTCTACCCGCGTGGACATATATATATATATATATATATATATATATACGTGTTGGCGTGTGTGCGTTCTCGATCACCCCCTACCCCTTCTTTATCCGACGTTATATCCGTTTCCTCCCGCGTGTTATTTGTTCAGACCGATTCACCATTGTTGAACCCCTACCCCTCCACTCTCCTTCCCAACACTTCCGTGTCAACCGTTACGTATCGAATATCCATGTACATGTACATATTTACCTCGGCTACGTTTATATACGTGTGTATACCTGCATGGGAAACGTTTATATTCGTACGCGATTTTTTTATTTTATTTTATTTTTTTTCAGATTTTGTTTTTCAACCAATTGATATGCGTATATCTCCATAAAATGTCCATTGTTTGAACATTTTTTTTCCCCTCATCACGTTTGGCCGCTATAAATCTCGTTTATCAGGAGCCGGATTGAAAACGAAAAAGAAATCAAATTAAAAATCGCGTTCTACCTGTGTGTACATTATTGGTGCGTACCTATATATACTGATGACGAATGGCTCGATTATTCTAAAGCGAACCTCGAGTTACCCCGTATAGCAATTACGTGCACATCACTGTACATACACACACATAATAGTGTGCATACACGCGCAGCTATACCCGATTATACATCAGTTTCGTTTGAATCGGATTTTTAAATCAGGATTTTAAATTACACATCGTTCGAGTTTTTTTCGTTTGATTATCACATAGCTTTACATCACGGCTTATATTATATCTATATGGTATGTGTATTATCACCACATTTCAAGGACATGGTAATCAATGTGACGTTTTTAACGATTTTGAATAACTTGAAGTGATTAAAAATGATATCTGTCTATTGATAGCAAAATATAGAATGACTATAAAAAGTTATTGTGTCTAATTAGAATTTTTCAAACTTTTTTAAACACTATTTAGGTACTATATACGCGAAAATTACTATTTCCTATATGAAATGATGAAAATTATTTATATTTATTTTGCAATGTCATCGCGAATCCAAATAAGAATAAAAAGTAAAAGTGCGAACGCTAAAAACATTTTATATCATATAAGACAAATTGACTTTTACAGGTTTTATTGTACGACAGATCGAGAGAATTTTCGTAAATCGTTCGTGTCACATTAGACGCTGAATAATACAACACAGCTGCCGCATGGGTGTAGTAAGAGATCGACGTCGAGATTCGTGTCGGCGCGGTATATTTTTAATGTCGAGGACTTAGAACTACTATATACAATACCATACCTCTATGTTACTTCTATACTGTAAATAACTTTTTTGTGTCTATAAACATACAAGCGCAAGCAATAAGTAAAGGAATGCCGTTTATTTATTTTTCAAGGGGTATAATATATCCACCGAGCGAAACATATAATAAGATCTCACGACCGCTAACCCATAATATACAACACACACTTATAGAAGTGCGTGTACCTATATACGTATTTCGTTTGGCTCGTCGACCAACAGATTCGATTCAATCAAATCCCCTCTCGCGTGGATGCACACACGTGGTATATTATACATTATTTTGCCGGCGGTTATATATATATTTTTTTCCCCATTTTCATTTTCTTCTACTTACACCGACCACTCGTGCCGCTGACTTTGGCGGGCGGCTGCGACTACGCTGCAGTGTATATAATATAATATACGCGGCGGCGGCGGCGAAGAAGAAGAACTATTATGAAATATTAATTCCGCGTTGCCGGCGCGCAGGAAAACTGGCAGTGCGATAAATATACGTGTGCGCGCGTATAATTTCGTCGGCCACGTCGGATTGAATTTTTTAACGGCTACGCCGCCCAAAACAAAAGCATTCGAGGGTGTAGACGCAGTATATATACATATATGTATATACATTATACGTTTACGAAAAGAGACGATGGAAAAAAAAACGAACGAGCAGCACAAACAAAGAAATGTAAAAAGAAAATAAAATAAACGCGATGCCACGGCGGCGGCGGTGGCGGAGGCAACGGCGAAGAATTAGTTCGAAGGGATCGTGTACAGAGCGTGTTGCGAGTTTAAGGGCGACGGCGGCGTAGAAAAGTTATCGGTCTTGTGGGAGAGTCTTGACAGGGTGGAGGTGAGAGGGGAGGCGAGTCGTGACATTCGTATATGTATATAGGTGTACATACTATACTAGTGTGGAGAAACAGCATATAACATATATATATATATATATATATATATATATATATATATATATATATATAAAGGTACCTGGTGCGTGTGTGTACGCTGAGCTCGGTGGTGGTATTATTAATAAATATTAAAACAGCCAGAGGCGAAAACGCGTGCGTTATTAACTTTGAGTTTGGCGTATAATTAAACACGCTGTTTTCTTCATCTCTCTCTCTCTCTCTCTCTCTTATTCGCCCTCTCATATTCTTCTGTCCCTTAATTTCTCTCTCACCCCCCTCATTCCTTCTCTCTCACCCACGCTCTCTATCTCTTTCTTTCTTTCTTTATCTACCAATATATCCTCTCTCTGTCAGTCTTATATTGTTTGCGTGTCTCTCGTACTCTCGTCCCCTCTCACTCCGAACCGTTCCGCACTATGTCATCGTATAGCCGTGTATAGGTATAATATGTGTATAGTCACGCGGAAGGGCGAGAGCGAAAGGAAAAGAAAAATAACCTATTGAAGCGACCGCTGAAGTGACGTCTTCTTGAATAATCCATTCCAATTTGAATTGCCAAACGACCGGTTGTCGTTTTCGTCGTCGACGAGGCGCGGAGAGTGCACGTGCACCCGTTCTTTATTAACTATTTATGTGATTTAGCGGTTTAGCGCGCGCTCGTTCAATTCGCGACTGTAGACACGAGATTTCCGCACGCCTTCATCAACACGACCATCATCACTATTGCATGTGTTTGTACATATTATAAACTATATAACAATGCCTATTGATTATACATAATGCCAACATTTTAATTTTAGTACCAATTTATAATTTGCAAGCATATACTGACATAGACCAGCTGACCGCGTTGTTCATATTGTAATATTACAGTTCATAACTTTTGATAAACAATTTTTTATCGTTATGGGTGTATCATATTTCTATAAATTACATCGAGTTATGGCGATTTGAGAAATCTTATTCCCATCGTTACGTAAATATCTGTAGAGAAACACGCATAAATACCAATAGGGCAATAATATAAATTAATATTATGATCTTATCGGAAACGTTTATGTCATGGTGTGACGATGAAACAGTAATAATGTAACACAATCGGTTATGACTCACTTAACCGACGAACTTATTACGTTATCAACGGAATTTCGAAACAGGAAACAAACATCACCATCCTTAAGCGTTTAGAACAAAGTATGTTCACTAGAATGGCAAGCCACACCAAATTCGAACCGTGGATCCAATATATTTAAAATGTGTACACCTTCGTCACGATGTAATGTGTACTATAAATTGTAATGGCAATTATTACAATGCGTATGTACATGCACGTTACGTCCGGACCCAGGAAGAGTTTCGAGTATCCGATGAGTATAGGAAACGGGCAGTTTAATATTTCACGCAGGACGAGAACTATACTATATACGTCTCTCTGAATATGGAAAATAGCACGCCGACCAATATAAAACACGCCTGAATTAATTCCGTGAACTCGGTCCAATAACTAACATCAAGTAGTTGATCGAACTTCAAGCGGAATAAAAATAATAAAATGGTCATCTATATAGCTACTTATTACTGATATATTATTTTATGTTCGCTAAAACGGAATTATAACGGTTGATTCCATTATTCACCTTCAGACGTTCCTCGTAGATCAGCGTAAAAATGGTTTATCCTATGTTTACCTATGTATTTTCGTCCGTGTTTGTAATGTTGCATTATAGTTGGAGCTTCCGAGGTGCTTCACGATGACGACGCTTTATCGTGGGTCTATACGAGCATACACACTGCTAATCAGATCTCTCTTGACGCCAATAATGTTGTGTTAACGTTTCTGAATAATTCTTGAAACTTAAATGGAATATGTATATATGAAATATCCTTAATTATTATATATTTAATGTAGATTTAAAAAATAATTACCCCATAACTATCAAACACGTCTAAAACAATCAGTAAATCTGAATATACCAGTAACAAATAAAGAATTTGGTAGAAAACCCGTTATTAATGTCGGTATTTGTTTATGTATTAAGCTTAATAATAATGTGATATCATATAAAAATAAATATCATTATAAACAGTTTCTAAAACATCTAAAGCTGGATCATGTTACATTATTAAAAAAAAAATTTAAGTTGTATTTTTCCTTATATTATGTTAATTTAAAATATGAAGTAGATATTTTTGTTATTCAACTATGAAATACGTAAATAATAATATAGATATTATTTGTATCTTGAATGTAAGATAATGATTTAAATAATAAAATGTATTATGTAAATGTTGTTTGGAACTTGCTGGAACCCACCACAAGCTATCCTTTTGGGGCGGCGTCATAAATTGTATTTTCAGTTTCATTATCCTTACATGTGAAATATTTTTTTGACAGTAAACTTATTATTATTAAATTATTTATAATACATGGTATACGCATTATTCCACAAAACGCCACTATGCATATGTAAGAAAATATATTGTTACTGTCAATTTATGTATTGTTTATAAATATGTACGATTTTATTTAAAGTGTAAAAATGAAAAAAAAAAAAAACAATGAAATAGAAAATTATTTTGTGGACCTACATAATTAATATTAATCGCAATTAATCACAAAAACTCCAAGATAATATAAAATATTAGAAAAATCTTTCTTCACGTTACACGACAACCGATAATAATTGTCATCTGTATCGTATTCAATGGTGTATCCAGGGGGGGTTAGGAAGTTACCCCCCCTCCGGATTTTTTCGACCATTTTATATATTTCATAAGTCACTCTACACATTATAAACACATTCCTTATACTACAGTATACTATGACAGTTAGACGTCGACCGTCATTGTATCTACACGTTTGTTACCATCGCTCTCTTATCGCGTTCCAATATTTCGTTATGACTCAATGTATTATTTGTTCAACCACAGTAAAACGTGGTCTTTCCGATTCTATTACCTGCGTAACGTGCAATAATATATTTCACATAAACTGTATCGCACTCACACAAAGTGATCACACTCACATTAAGTGCATAAAAAAAACCTGGTCTTGTAAAAACTGTTTAAATAAAGAAGCCATGTCTGATAACTCTAAGTCAGCTCTTCCGGTTCCGTCTTCTGCAGATTCAAATATTAGTTTGATACTAAAGAAAATTGATGCCTTAACTTCCGGACAATCTAAGCTCATCGCTCTCGTAAATAAACAAAATAAAAAGCTAAACTCGTTCGAACTTAAATTATCTGAATTATCTGTTCAATTTCTCACTATCAAAGATAAAAATAATGCACTCCGTAGTCAATTGTTCGCTCTAACTCAACGTGTAGTTTCTCTTGAAACTAGCAAATCTACTCTAAGCGATGATTATTTTTCTGATTTTATTGATCGTCAAGCACGTGCTAAAAACATTATATTATTCAATGTACCCGAAAGCCAAAGTGACGCTAATAATATTGACATATCAACAACAAATCAAATTTTTCATAAACTCAATGTTGACATTAAACCGGTTACTATCCACAGAATAGGAAAGTTTAATAGACAAACTCGCCCCTTAAAAGTAACCTTGAATATAGTTACTGATGTTTTCAAGATCCTGGGTTCGTCCCGATACTTGAAATCTGACCAATCATTCAAAGATGTAAGAATTACCAGTGATACAACTCCGAAACAACGTGAACACTTTCAAAACCTGCGTCAAGAGCTGAATGATCGACGATCAAATGGTGAGGCCAATTTATCAATCAAATACCATAAAGGTACCCCCTCAATAGTTTCCATCGTCGCCGGTTAAAAAAACTAATGAAAACCACTAGCCTACAATTATATTACCAAAATGCCACAAGTATAATTTCAAAGCTAAACATTCTTATACCTTCTCTAAATGCGTCTTTTTTTGATATAGTAGCTTTATCTGAAACTTGGCTTACCCCTTCTATATCTAATTCCGAACTGAATTTTAATAATTATATAATTTATCGCTGTGACAGATCCTCTTTAAATAGTGTTTATAAACGCGGCGGTGGAGTTTTAATTGCTGTTAGATCTCATTTGAATAGTAAAATGTTAAATGTCACTATTAAATGTATTGAACATATCTTTGTTCAAATTATACTAGGATCTAATGTGTTTATTATATGCTGCGTTTACATCCCACCCTCTTCGCCTCTTACACTGTATGAACAATTTTTCCTATCTATTAATGAAGTTTATGTGTCTTATCCCAAAGCCAAATTTATTCTATTAGGTGATTTTAATTTGCCCTCGTTAGATTGGTCGCTTTATTCTTTGCCATTAACGTTTAAATCTCAAACCGATTCTTACTTTGTTAACATGTTATCATTTTATAATATTAATCAATTCAACTTAGTGCGTAACCACAATAATATTATTCTTGATTTAGCCTTATCTAATGCTCACATAACCGTATCTAAAGACCCAGACCCATTTGATATATACCACCCAGCTCTTAATATTTCATTGAATTGTGATCATTATGAAATGTTAACAGCCGTACATGATTTAATCTATGACTTTAATAAATGTGATTATGTCAAAATCGTAAAATTTATTGGCGATTCACTTTCTGCTATTAATTTAAAATCCTACAATGTCGATGAAGCAGTTGACCAATTTTATCATATCTTATATGAAACAATTAACCATTTTGTTCCTATGAAACGTATATACTATAATTCATACCCAGTTTAGTACTCTAATTTACTAAAAACATTAATAAAAGATAAAAAAGTTGCTCATTTCGTCTATAAACAATCTAATAACGTCTCTGATTATATTAATTTCTCCCGTTTAAGAGCTAAATGCAAAAGACAAGCTAAATTAAATCATAAATACTATATTAATATAGTTTAGTCATCAATTAAAAAGAATCCAAAATATTTCTGGAAATTTATTAAAAATTTAACTGGCAATGGGGCTCTACCTCGTTCCCACAACTGTTGCTGATAACGGTTCTGATATCGTTGAGCTTTTCGGTAAATACTTCTCGGATGCCTATTGTGATCCTTCTCAACCATTTAATTATCCTTCTTTAATTTTAGATAACTCTGATTTCAATTCTACTATAAATTTAAATTGTATTTCTCTTACCGAACTAGATGTTTTTA
>JAIPRK010001985.1:0-33770 GCA_025469195.1 Chaitophorus viminalis
TTTTTCGTTTTTGAGTTAGAGCAAATTTCAAAAACCGATGTCATTTGTCAGTCAAGAATATTATACATTATATTATATTTTACAAGTAATTTTATGTCAATATTCGCTGTTCAAACGCTTATAAAAAATATTGTGCCTATGGATTTTAATAATTTTTGAATGACAATAATAACTACTTTTGTGGAATCTTCTATTAAATTTTCAAGTGTTTTGTATTTGTCAATCTTTTTTTATCACTGATTATAAAAAAAAAATTCGAATATTTTAAATACCTATATGTGGCTTAAAAATATAATATTTTGAAAAAAAGATGACATAGAGGAAATTCCTATTTTAACAACTGATAAAAATTTCAAGTTTCTGCGACTTATACTTTTTGAATTATAACAAATATTTAAAATCATTTGACGATAAATCGCTATTTTATGCAATTTTGTAAAAATCTAAATTTTAAACGGTCATAGAATTTTTTCCTTTTGGTCCGGTAGAAATCTTTTTAAAAATTTTTGAAGAGTAGATGTATAATCTAGTGTTAAAATTTTGAACCTTAAGTATGAACAGAATAAATTTTATAAATTTTTATCTACAAAATAACTTGCAAATTATCGTGATTTTGACACATTTTATACAAATTTGAGCTTTATGGGCTTATAAAAAAAATTTGGATGAGACAATCTTCGATATTTTTTAGTTTAACTTGATATATACCTTGTATTAAGTTTTCGGTCAGCCAATTAAATTTTATAGATGTTTAAATAAAAAATTTTTACAAAAATCGAAAATTTAAATTGTCTATAAATAAGTCAAAATATTTCAGAATACTTTGAAAACTTAACCATGTATAGAGAACGCCAATATAAAGATTTGGTGAAAATTTTAAGTTGTTGTGGTTTTTGGTTTTTGAGTTAGAGTATTTAAAAAAAATGTATTTTGTAAAAACGTGATTTTGCGTAAAATTTCCCGTTTTTTCGTAATTTTTTTATCGTTTTTTTCGATTTTTTCAAAAAGTATTGAAAAAGTTGGATTTTTGACTTGCTCAAATACCATATACGTTCATTTTTCTTTCAGAAAAGTTGCTGTTTAAGCAGATCGAAACATTTTTACTGCAAAATAAGGTGTCTTCAGACACAAAAATAAATAATAAAAAAAATTAAACCCACATCATTGTAAAATCTATAGATTCCATCACTCCGTTCAAAATCTAAAACAAAAACTAGAAATAAATTTATAAATTGTGTATATCGTATAACATTTGAAAATATTTTATAAAAAAATTAAATTAAAATTTATTTATAATTAGTGTGAATTTTGATACCTATTGAGATAGTTTTTTCACTATTTTGGATATACCTGCAGGTTTTTTGTTGCTGCATGTCACTCTTAACAAGTCATCAAGATGTGAATCATTAAGCTGATTTCTGTACACAATCTTTGCATATTTCATTTTTGAATATGAAGTTTCACATAGATATAGTGATGTGAAAGCAAAAAGTGGGCACATTTTGCATGGTTTTGTATTTTTCTGGTACTAAATTCTAAAATTCGATGTATTTTTTTTTTTGTTCTCTCTTTTCTTTGAAAATAGCTTCCAAATTTGTATAATTTTTTAATTCAATAAATTTATCAAATACTTTTGAATAATCAGATACAACCAATGCAGCTGATTGTATTATACTGGCTACTTCTAAGTGCCAATGATTTTCCATTTTCTTCAAATATTTTTCGTTTATTTTTTCGAAAATATGCCTGCCATTATGTTACAACAAATATTAAAATATATAATTTTAATTGTATGTTCCATGCCTCTGACGATTGGTTAAACATTTTATGTTTATAATAATATTAGTTTTGACATTTATATTTTTTTATCAATACAATAAGTTTAGTTCTGTTTGGGCCACATATAAACTGTTGGAAGGCCTCGGGTTAAGTATCGTTGATCAAGAGGGTTAAACTATAAAGAGTTTGAGAACCGCTGCAGAATTCTAACCCATGTGCCTAACCTATGTTATGTGATAAATATAATACGTATATGTACTGCTCGGCGACCTATGGTCATCTCCACCGGTGGGCCCTGTAGCTATTTACTTACGTCACACAAGCGCGCGCGATGGTATACAAATGTAATACACGCACGAGTGTATGCGGTCAGAAATGAACTCATGTACACTGTACACTTGGACTATGCTATCGTTACGTATAGTATGTAGTAATAGTAGTACCTCATCTATACTCATAATATAAGTAGTCGGTATTATTATCTACAGATATGATATCGCTTTTGTCCGATACAATATATTATGCATGTATTATATACGAATGCATCGTTGCCCATACTAATTACGCCCTTTTATTCCATCACCATTTGTTTCTGTCTTATACAACGAAAAAAAATGTATAATAATAATCGCGCGATTACAATAATGGCGCGTATAATATACACCAAGCGTGTACAATAACAGGATTCGGGTGTACACGCCCGAATATGTGCCACCTCGTATACAAGTGTATATTTATAATATTATTATTTACTATAACTAGTCTCGTCATCGTATAGATGTAATACGTTCGACTATAAATGTATTTTGTAGACGTAATTGACGTATACATATGCGTGAATTGACCTATTGGTGTTTCTTCAAAAATAATAATACGTCATCATGTAATGTGGGTGGGTAGTCTATTTCTATTTCTATTCTATACTATACTGTTGTTGTGGTCATTATAAGAATACCCGCTAAAGCCCCATAACCTTGACCTTATTGTTGTAGAATGTATAATATACCGCAATCCTTACGGAAATACTTCATAGTTTCTTCCCCCTGCTCACTGTGTAAGTACGTATTTTTGTACTTTTTCCAGCTTCCAATAAAAATCGCAATCTTATTTTCAACATTATGTTGTATATACTTTTTTTTTTTTACCAAATCATTGATTTCCATTGCATAAAAATTAAAAATTAATTCATATTTACAGTTTAGAAACTTGATAAAAATATTTCGACAATAGTCAAAGACTTCACTCTACAATATATTTGATTTAGGAAAATTGAATTATGTATCAATATCGTTGGTATAATAATAATGAGTTTTCGAACTGTATTCATAGATTTTCATTCCTCCAACATCTCACACATAGAAGTAATAAATTCCAGAAGGGCATTATTATTTTTAGTAAAAATTATAATATAAAATAGTATAGTGTACAATACAAGTTTATTAAGTTATAAAACATAAAATATGTTTAAATAATATTAAATATATACTAGTTTTTTTGTGAAAAAAAATAGTGTCATTTCAGGGTATTTGAATAGTGAACACTGATTTTTCTCCCCTTCACTTATGCTTATGAATAACAAATTAAACATAATTAAACTAAAAAGTTGATTCGTTAACAAACACCCAACAGCTTTGTAAATATATAATGTAAATTCATAATTTTGTTTTATATTAAAGTCCATTTGATAGTTACAAAACGGAAGTATAAAATGTAACACATACGCGAGAAATATGCCGTAACCTGTTTATAAAAAATTAATAACACTTTCACATTAAATTATCTAAAGTAATACATTGGTCATAATAGTATGTGAAAGCTTTATATAGGTGTTAGAATAAAATCACGTTTAAGCATTAATTAAAAATTTACATATAATATTATATATATATACATGAATACCACCTAGTATCTAAACTATCTATAGTTATTAATTATTAACGTTATTCATATTTTTATATACTTTATAATTGGTTCAAAGCGGCAGTACAATAGCAAGCTCTAAATGCGTACATATCATTTCAGATAAGTCAGGCTTAGAGATTATTTTTTATACTTATATTATGTACTAATATCTAATATACTTAATTTAGTTATTATTGTATCTATTGGACTGGAAAAATTTAAAATGTCTATTAATTTTACAGCATTATAAATCATAATTTTGAATTTTATAGTATATCAGATACGTCAAAAAATTATACATTTTAATAATTGCTTATTAATTTATTATTATTAAGTATATAAAATAAATTTTTTTCTAGTGATTATGTAAACCACCACGTGATATTTAATTTTTAATGGGTAGCATATTATTATTGAGGTGGTTCGAATAAATTAATTTGTACATAATATTTTAAATATACTACCCATCTTCGATACAAATTATATATTGTTGATTTTTATTAGACAAAACATTTATTTATATTTTTGACAGTTTTAAACAACACATGAACATACCTAATAGTTAATATTGCTGTTTTAAATAGGTCGTTAAGTTTTTTCTTATTTATTGTTTTTCTTTGATTTTTATTTCTTTTTAGTGAGCAATGAAATATATTTATATAGTAAAATAAATGTTGAAAGTTTCTTCAACCCGGGCTTTAATCTTCATGTATAGCGTATAGTACTTATTCATAATAATCAGTCCAATTTTACGATACTGGTTGATTTAGTAATACTAAGTCTTATACTATTGTATTCAATTGTTGATTTCCTAGTGATGATCATTTGGTTTTTGATCAAAAATTGTATTATATTTGCCACCATTTGAATTGCCCATAGTACATTTAATTCATATTTGGGGGGAGGTATTTCTTATCCGAACGCGGCTAATCATCTATTAATCTGGAGCTGGATGTTACGTTTTCGAAACGATTAATTGTTTTTGTTCCAAATTTTTCAAGTATTTAAATTACCTATAAGTGTTTTTGAACCTTTGCATAGATTCATCATCTATTCTTCATTAACTCGATGTGAATAATTTTATTTTAAATTTTCAATGTGAATGTGATATTACCAAGTGTTTATTGTACATAGAATTTCAGAGCTATAGTACCAAATTTACAGTTTGCGTTCATTGATTTTTGTATAGTTAAACAACTTTTCCAAATAAAACATAAGTTAACTAAGAAACATACGAGTATAGATATAAGGAATTATAGAAAACTCCGAGTAAAATTTCCAATGGAATAAATATGTTAGTTTCGATAGAGTACAATAAAATTGACTATGTGTCGAGCTGAAAATTCCGTTATCATAGTTTGTTTTCAACAAAGGAAAAATGCGTTTGTTTTCGATGCTCGTAAAGTTTTTATGCGTTCCTCTATCTGTCACCCACTTTTGTGTGAAATGCGTACGTCGAAAATGGAAGTGTTTTAGAAAAATGCTGTTGGTAAACATTCATTGTACTGTCACCATATATAAATACTTCGTTAGGAAGTTATGGTTAAATTTCTGGCAAGCCTTTTTTAGTTCCAATGTTTATTACTTTGTTTGTGCCTTCGTTGGAATTCTTGTCACGTTTAGCGGTCACCGGTCTGTATCATCTTTTACAAATTCAATACTTTGACATTCGAATAAAGTTTGAAAATATTGGTACATGTGCCGTGCATGATTGCAACAAAATATAATTTTAGACATATTCGTTTGACGAAATGAAATAAAACAAATATAAAATAAAATCACTGGAACAATTAAAGAACTCTATTTGTGTATTATTATCAAATACCTATGGTTAAACGCTTGCATCCAGAATTTGAAAAGTATACTTAAAATTGGTATCCATCTAAATTTGTTAGGTATATAATTTCTACAAATTTGTAATCAGATTCCGTAGATATGTACACCCATCGCGGCCTCCTCTCTTAACGATGTCAACTGTTTCATTTCAGATGCCAGAGTGAGGTCGCTCCAGTATTAGTTATTACTGTTATTAGCACTTTTATTTTTTCTAACAATTTTCTCCAGTTGGTAAAATATTATGCATACCGGTAATCATAAAGCAAAAGTTCAATACCACTGCAGTATTATCATTATTGTGGTATGTTATGCGTGTGTTTATAAATTTTAAAAAAGTCGTTAAATAAAATTTGAATTATCCTTAATAGTTATGTATGTAATTTTTAGACTCATCGGAACAGAAGCGATTAAATAAATAACTTCACACATGTATTTATGGGAATTGATACGTAAATAAACAATATACTTATATCAATATATTTTAGAATTGGATACAATTAATGATTTATTTATATTAAATTATTATCAAGTCATTATAAATGTCCGTAAAGCTTAGCGTCACACAAAAATGTTATGGTCGATATCATGTACGTCTAATATATGATTTTTAAATTTAAAATTAGTCTACAGAGCTATTTCAAAAGTGAACTTATATTTATTTTAGTACGTATTGTAGTAGCATATGCCAACAAAATACCTACATAAGAATTATTATGAAACAAATTTCAACTATTATTGATTATTATGAATTATAAATATGGATGCATTAACTGCTTAACATGAATATATTACTTATATTATTCATATAAATAAATATTATAATTATAATATATATCTAAACACAACAAATATCTATAATTTTTATATCTATAGTTATATAATTACAACAAACAAGTTAAACTTGTTCACTTATATACATTTATATTAAGCTTTGACTATTATGATTCAGTATATGGAAATTTGTTTTCATGTATACTTATATTCTAATTATGTGTGTTGGAAAATGATTTATTATAAGTAGGTAATATAGATATATACTATAAGTTTATTTGGAAAATTTGAATTGAATCACATAAATTATAATAATTGTTTTCTGTGCAGTTCATATTTTAAAACTCACATTGCTATATAATTACATGATTCTATACTAAATAATATTATCTTTATAATATATTCAACTTTATGGGAATTATTAATTTGTTTATAAGCCTTATATACCATAGGCTATTAATGTTAATTGTATTTCAATATTTGCCGGGTATTTTAAGTAAAACTAATGCATTATTACTATACAATAAAATGATAAAAATATCTAACCTAATTAGCCAAATCCAGTCAGAGGCAATGTTATCAAGTAGCACTACCAAAAGATTTATCGGGCAGGATAGACTGCTAGCCTGCCTGATCTAAAATTTTACTGGAAATTAATTCGTCCTTTCGAACCTTTGCAGCTCAATTAACGTTGTCTTCGTCAGGATTCTGCCATGAATTTAACGTTAAGGTGTCCTCTACCTACAGTAACGTTTGTATGTTTTATTTGAATGGCTCTGTATACATTATAACGGTAGTACATTTTTTATTTAACGAGAAATTACTAATTATAGTCATCATTGGTCAATATTTAACTTATCACAGCACAGTACTCGGTAAGTTTAATGGACATAAAATATTAATGTAATGAATGCATTGTATTCACTTCATAGAGTGATTCACGAAGATATACACTTTGTTATGAGGTTATTTTATAACAATAGTGTTCATATCTTTGCGGAGACACTATATAAATACACATACAGCCAGGTATATTGATTCTTGAGTATTTAATTAACATGTACGTATTTAGTGGTATTATGACACATTCAATGGAGTCATAGGTATTTTCTACTTCACATAAAATTTATTATTGATTTATCATTTATATTATACAATATATACATTATGGAAATGATTACTTTGTATGCTAATGTAAACAACAGCTTTTTTTTTTGTTTTATTGTTTAGGGTGGGTACTCTCGGGAATCTATTCGGTAATCTCTCCATGAGGATATTGGTTTGTACGTTTTTTAAGTTTTGAAGAGCTGTGGGGGTTTAAATACGTGGGTAATGTATGTATGTATGTATGTATGAAGGCATGGATAACGCCGTAAAGTTTTATCATCGACTTATATTATTTATCGACTGATAGCAGCGGCGCCGGGCGGTGATAAACCGCAGTACTGAGGTAGTGAGGTCTGAGAGTGACTGCGGAATACTGTTTCGCAACACCATGCCACCCACACATCTTTTCTTTAGAAAATATCGAGGAAAATATCCTCATATACTGAGTATATAATCATCGTGGTATTTAATATATAAGTGTTGTATTAACCCGTCGAACTGTAGCCAATCGAACATAATAAATGGGTAACATATTGGCACCGTTTATAGCTGTTGGGAAAATCGGTGTTTGATCGCTAACATCCATCACTAATTTATTATGCTCGGACTTTCATTTCAGATATTGTGTTTTTGTACACTTCCGTCTAAAATACATATGTGTGCGGATAAATAATGTTCTGAAATAACTTCGGGTTACTGCGCAAGCCCGAGGCGCTATTTTCTTAAAATCTGATTATACGAGGTGCAAACGATTCCCGAGCCACAATTATCGCGATTGCGTAACAATAAGAGCAATCAACGGTTCCCATTGTTATACAACAATTGAAATTTGGGCCTCACGCCGTTTTTACTATAACCGGAGGAGTTATACTTATGTGTGTCGCGTATTTGTCATGTAGTTGTGTGGGTATATGAGTGTGACGTGTGTGTGTATGTGTAGGTGTGTGTGTGTGTGTGTGTTTTCTCATTCGAATAAGTACTAATAATAACAGTGATCGATTCGGGCTGTGGACAATAATAATAATGGTTGTCGTAGTCGGTCGTCACTTCATGGCCACTATCGGAAACATACCTCCAATAATATATTAAGCAGGAACTACTGTCTATACTACTATAAGTACTTACTCTCAATCGGATGATGTGAGCCGAGAGGTCCGCAAAGAGAACCGAGCGAACCTGTTTTGAAACAACAACAAAACGGAATTACAACACACGCACGCCTGTATAATATATATTATGTATTTGTGTTCGTTATATAATCGATTATTGTATTATGACTTTCGTCCTACGATTTACGAATAACGATAGAGCGCAGGACTGCTGCAGCGGTGATCTATGATTCGCTATTGGGATTTATGTCGGCGTGAATATGGTGTTGCCCACTCGGGCAAAACCCAAAGAAAGTCGGAAACGTGAGGTCATAGGTGTGCGCGTTACGAATCTTCCTGCAGATTTCATATCAATTAGGCGAATTCGAATAGCCGTTACGAAACCATATGTACGAAACTACGAACCCAAAACGTACATTATTAATATGACGTATCGGTTTCGTTTCGTGAATACGGATATAGTTTTTTTGAAATTGCCTTTTTCTTTTGAGATAATAAAATTATGACGTATAATAATATACAGCTTAAGAGATTTGAAATTATTTAAATTTACTCTTATTTTTATGAATAATATTAATTGATAATGTGCTGTGGAGCACGGATTTGTATGCATTTACATATTTATTCTGGTTGATCGTCCATGATATGTTGAGTGAGTACAACATTTGTTTCATGAGATAACATTGTTAAAAGTTAGACTTTTTTAGTAAATATTTTTGCATCATTCTACTTTTTTCTGTTTTAAAGACTTATTTTACAATTTTAATAGCATATTAAATTTCATCTATTATAAAATTATAAAATTTTATATTACTAATATAAAATATTATATTTTTATAGTTTATAAAAGAAAACCTTATGAATAACTTTATGTTGAATTTTTTAACTCAAGTATAAGTACCAAAAACTTTATGAATTTCGAACTACAAAATATATTTCAAATTATCGCGATTTTGAAATATTTCATAAAAATTGTAACTAACGATTTTTGATTTATGTATTTTTAATTAGGACAAGTTGAACTTATAATAAACTTTGTACTAAAGTAAAGTAGATAATAAGTATTTATAATAGGGTTCCATGATTTTTTTAATTATATTGTATTAATTAAACGTTAAAAAAAAATTTCTGTACTAATTTTTATTTTTATTTTTTATTTTTCATTTATAATTTAACATTTTAGTGCACTATTGATGTGTATTCAAAATTGTTATCGCATAATTGGTTGGTTATTAATGCATATAAATCCATGCTCTATTAATATGTAGTAACCTCCAGGTATTAAACAGTTTGACTATTACAATTTTAAATGAAATCAACATAATATATTCATATTATTATCATCACGTTAAGAGAAATTCACGATTGCTGTTCTATTTTAACGATTCATTTTGAATAATAAATAATAAGTATTGTGTTACTAGTATCTTTTAAAACCATAAATATTGATTTGTAATTATTATATAAAATGATTGACTGAAAAATAATTGCTGATAATCTTAATAGTTTTTAAAAATTAACGAGTCACTTATCAATTGATGAAAAATTATAGTTACTATAACTTTTAAATTATTTTATATAGTTGGTATACTCTACAATTGGTTAATATCTTAAAGGATCGTATTACACTATTACATAGTACTAAAGATGTTATGTTATAATAAGGAGAAGTAATTTATGCTCCTACAAAATTGTTGGAGAGAAATTATTTTTTAATTATTAAGTATTACATAACTATCTCGTATTATATATATGCATGCTTTATATATATATATATATAAAAGTATATATATGAAGCATATGTTTATATGCTAATAATATTTCTCTATTGAGATACGCATGGGATAATAAGAACAAAACAATTTAATAAAAATGGTAAAACTAAGGGGTAAATGGTAATGTTAATGAATTGTACACATATTTCAAACGGTGATAGATGGACAGACTACAAAGTAGTTATACATTCAAATTAATAAAACATTATATTTTACCATGTTTCGCATTACCTTAATCGGCCTTAATGGGTTACGCCAAACTAGAGTAACATATAACATAACGTGAACCTAATATTATCAACAACCACACAGGCGTAATGTGTTATTAAGGATACCTACCTTACAACACGTTATATTATATGATACATTGTACAGATGAATTTAAACGTTCACATCATTACCAATGGTTAAATGATTTTTCAGAGCTACTAAAAAATATTATAACATTAATAACCGTTGCATAAGAGTAGGTATAATTATACTGGAAATTATTGTCATTTTGATTCTACGACCGTTGTTTAAAGATATTATTAAACAATAATATTTAAAGATTCAATGGCTTATTTAAATTAGTGTTCCGGTGGTGATGATAATCGGTCGTTAAAATCACCAAATGCCATTAGAAAATACACTTATCCGTGTATGTTAGCGAAACACATAAAAAGTATGAATAATAATATATTGGATGCTGCGATATAATGTTTTATTATAGCTTTAGATACTTCATTAGATTGCTATTACTATTTTTTTCAATAATATATAATTTGTAATTTGTATTAATGCTTCCTTATGAACACTGTAATTGATGGCATTAATTTAAATTATTTATACATTTTACTTGTTTGACGATACCTTATAGATTTATTTGAAATATTGCTAAAATTTGGGCGTAAGAATAGTTTTTTTCAAACGCTATCAATATTATGCGTTAACGTTTTAACCCCATTTTTGACGGTTAATAAATTTAGGCTACAATTTTCTATTGGTAACAAAGTTCTCGATGTGGTCTCATCCATTCAAGAATATCAGTTTGAATAAAACCCATATCATAATTTGGTTATAGGCATACGTTATTATGTTATTATTTTATACCTATTTTCATGTGACCTATAACTCTTTTTTAACACAAATCTAAGAAATTATATGTAGTGTACATATAGGAAGAGTAAAAAGCTTATATTAATATCCAAAGCTATTCAAATTGCATGCTTTATGAGGAATGAGAATTTACGTTCTTTAAATTTAAATAAGTTTGTCTTTTTATGTATGCATAACTCGATTGTATTTTAGTGTACAGCATACACATTGGAAAAAGAAATGTATTTTCAATAATATACAGTTTTTTAGAAACACGTATTGCATAATGTAAATAATATAAATGCTTTTCATGATGTTACTCATTAATGGAAGTTTTCTACTTGCCCTATTATTTTTGGGGTCCAAATGTAATACTTTTACATTTGAGTGGTTTTAGTCTTGTAGCGTACCCCTCTAAAGTTGGATCGTATGACTGGAAGAGTGACCTCTAGTGAATAATACCTGAACAAATTAATATAAACTGCCTAGTAAATTATACATTTAACGTGTGTGTAAGATATGATGCAAACACTGTTTATATTAAGGCGCTAAGGTTGTCCAACAGAAATAATATTAATAACGCCAACTGTCTTTGACCAATAAATGTTTTTATGTTGTGTCATCATAATATTCTTTTAAAAAAAAACCTTTAAATAACACATCACAACATTAAGTAAAAATGACTTAGACTAAGGAAAATTATTTACAATAAAGTGGTGTAAAAAAATTGACTGGAGAGGTAACTTGAAGGATTTACAGCGAACACAGCGTTGTGTCAATTATTTTTTATGGTAACCATAGCCATCGTCACTACTGAAACTGTCATCATATCCACCGCTCGATTCATGATGATCGTGATGATCTTCCACCCAAATTTTCTCCCATACGGGCTTGTAGACTTTCTTCCAAGTTGGAACTTGGATCTCTTTCCAGGCAGGAACTTTATGTTCTTTCCACTCGGTCTTGTACTCTAGTTTCTTCTCAGTAACCCATTCTTCTTTCTTTTCAGTCCTCCAGATTTGCACCTTTTCTTCTTTCCACTCTTTTTTCTTTTCAACTATCCATTCCTCTTTCTTTTCCGTTCTCCATACTTGTACTTTCTCTTCTTTCCATATTTGTTTCTTTTCTGTCACCCATTCTTGTTTCTTCTCAGTCTTCCATACCTTATTCCAAATCGGTTTCCATATGAGCTTTTTCTTCCACAAATCATGCGCTACATATTCCCACCCATTGTGGTCTTTGCCCAACTGTTTTGATCCAGGCACGAATTCTTTGACCCATTCTGGTACGTAAGTCTTTTTCCAGTCAGGTACCTGAATCTCTTTCCACACAGGTACTTGAATCTCTTTCCATGCTGGAACTTGGATCACTTTCCAGTCAGGTACTTTTACTTCCTTCCATACGGGCACTTTAATTTCTTTCCACACCGGGGTCTGGATGATTTTCCAATCTGGTACTTTTATTTCCTTCCAGATGGGGACTTTGATTTCTTTCCACACGGGGACCTTAACTTGTTCCCATGTTTTTTTCCACACTTCTTGCTTGACTGTTTTCCATTCTTGCTTCCATTCCTCTTTCCAGGCCAATTTCTTTTCCCAGTGGCCTTGAGGTTTTTCATGATGATGAGTATCATAACCAACTACATCCGAACCATAGCCACTGTCAGCGCTAAAACAGACAAGGTTTTTATCGTTTTTTTTTTTTTTTATTAGTTTAAGTACTTATTATTATAATATAGTTATGGATAGAATATGAGGTTATTATATTTTTTGATTTATAAATACCAGTTAATATCTTAAATAAAATAGAATTATTTTAAATTTGTATTATTTCTATTATATTCAACAATAAATAATACCCATTAATTTTATGTAAGACATTTATAACAAATAATAATATTATATGCAATACAATTGGTTGTCGTTGGGTAAAATTTAAAACAAAAAATATAATAATAATATCATTTACATTAAATAATCAAAGAAGTAAGTTTAATTTTTAAATAGTAATTTTTCCAAATATTTAAAGAAATTATACAGTTTTAAAATAATTCTTATAAATCCTCTTGGACATTTAATCTTAAATGTTTGATAATCAGTAGTTAGTTAAAAGACTATGATTACTATAATAAATATTTTAGTTTGAACTGCAAGATAATTATATATTTATGTTAAAGTATTCAGTGAAGATTAAAGTACTAAATATAATTATCCTCTTAAGATATATATAAATTCAGTAAGTTAAATGTTTAAAATTAAAAATTATAAACACGTGTTAGAAATCCTTAAGCACCCTTAAGTATACTAAATTTATCTAAAATTTTTTTACTCACTGCTTTTTTTGACGCTGAACTGGTTGTAATGATTTGTCCGGTACCGGGGTCGGTAGGCCAATTACAAGCGACACTGATGCAATTGCCACTAACAGTGATTGCATTAGCAACTGAAAAATTATAAAATTAAACTTTTAGTAAAATTATTTAAAAATAAAAAATAAGTATTACATTAAGAATATGTTATAAATACAAGTTATAAGTATATTTTTTGTTTTGTTAATAATTATCGGATAACTTTTTAGTATTATGAATTATTGAAAGAATATCTCTAATGAATTGTTGTATTTTCATCTAGATATATTGACCTTGATTAACATATAAAACAAGTTTATGCGATGATTTTTTTTCCATTTCACTCAAGTGTAACGACAATAAATCTTGTTGAAATTTAATAAACGTACGGTCACTTTTATAAAATATGTATTTATTCTAGTGTTTTAATCCAGTTAAGTATTTATAATGATAACAATGAAGAATAATTTTTACTAGCAATAATAATAGTCTGTAGTTCTATATTCTAAGGAATATAATACAATATATTGTTTAAGTACGCTCGGTGAAATTCATTCATAGTCCACCAGTACACGTATCACTTTTGATACGTTTAACGGTAGTGTTATCTAAATATTCTTCCCTCCATAATGTTTTTGTAAAATAATTTGACTGTTATCGAAGACGTAGGCGCTAATTAGTTAATATTGTTAATATCAACATTTACTCGAAACAAAATCACTAAGAAAATGGCAATCTATGCAAATATCACGATTTGTGTACCTACTCATGTGTCATGACAAAGAATGATTTAATAGCAAATACGGTATATTCATTTATATTTTCAGTATTAGTCATTTATGCTCAATACAATAATATTTCTGGTTTTCTGGTTAGTAACATTTTCTTAGTGCCATTCTATGTACGTAGTATACGAATAAAGAAAAATGATGTGTTTGAAATATATTTCATCTTGTTAATTACACCGAACTAAGTTCCTCCAGAAATCATATCATAAGTTTATCTATAATCTATATATACTAAACAAAATGGGGTTAGTTACAACATTTATAAAATTATAACTCAAGAACGATTGGACCGATTTTGATGATCTCCGATTTATTGGATTCGTCTGTGCCCCGGATAATAGAATACCCCAAAAAAATATATATATTAATCTAGAAAGGTATTACAGTATTACGGTCATGTGGATTACAATATACAATAATATATTATATAATATTATTATATTATCACCATCATGATATATAAATCCCAATGACAATAGTATCTATACTTATTTTTTGTGATTTTTATATACAATATTTTTATATTTTACACAAAATGAGAAAATAGAAACACACTAGAACTTTATAATAATTTGGCTTCGAAACTACTTATTCAATCGTCATGTGGTTTTTAAAATTAAAAGGAACATTACATAGTAGGCTTTAGGCATGAAAACTTTTAGAATTTTGAAAAGCCTACCGGATAGTTTGTTAACCAGTCAATCCTCTAGAAAATTTTAAATTTTAGTTATTATAGCAACGGCCAAAATGTTTATTTTTTCAAAATAATAAAATAAAAAATAAACAATAATTTATGATAAAATTTTAAATTTAAGTTGTCATAGCAACGGCCAGTGTTTATTTTTAAAAAGAATAAATGAATATAATATAAAATAAACATTAATTAATTTATATATATATTTTATTTACTTAATTACCTAGAAAATATTGTTGCTTATAATGTTGATTATAATTATTACCAACTAAATTAGATAATTTGTTGGTTAGCTTAGTTTAGTTTAGGTTTTTTCTATTTTTAGTATCTTATTTTGGTAAAGTAATGATGGGTATCATTTATTCATTTTTCAAACAAGATGATAAGAGAAAAGAAGCAAAGGAAAAACCGATGTTGATAGGGTAAATATAAAAAAAACAACCTTGGCTGGAACCACTGAAGCTATGGGTATGAACTTTGATCAGTAGTTTCGTTTTGTGTTGTAGAGACACACTAAGAAACGATACAAAACTTGAAATTGATCATAGTGGTTCCTCTAATACTTTAGATGTACAATAAGAAAAGATTTAAAAAGCGTTGGTCCCGATGAACACTACTCCATGTGAAGCCAGATTATTTGGCTACTAAATTTCCTTATAACAATGTAGGTGAGTAGTGAGTACTACTAAGAAATTATTAAAAGGAATAGTAGGGTTAAAAATTGTAAAAATGGAAAGAACGTTACTTGAACATAGAGAACTACTTGACAACGGGAAATATAGATTCAATTTTATGTATATGGATAATAGGTACCTTAAGGCTAACTAAACAAGGCTAGGCTCTAAATAATGTATGATTGTATTCCATTTAAATTATGCCTGGCCAAGACCGTTTCGTGCAAAGATGGATAACTAGTCTAGTTATAATATAAATATAGAATAAAATACGATATATATTATATCCCTTAATTATGACCTACTCGTTCTGACTTGGAGAAATGCATGAAATGGGCATTACTGTTTATGATTTGAAATACATAATTATATTGTTATCATTGGTGGTAGACTTTTTTTAAACTGTATTTTTAATTTGAGATAATTTAATTGACTTAAAATAATTAGTACTTATACTTAATTAATAGTTCTGAATATTAATTTGCAGTATTATAAACAGTTATATTTTGTACATTTGTACATTTGTATATAAAAGATGTTAGTGTAGCATCGTATTACCACGTATGTTTTTAGAATCATATAAGAATATTTTAATAATCTAAAATTCTAAAATAACTAAATATTTAGTCATTTAATGAACAATCAAACGCAACAATAGGAAGTCATAACTTATAAGCTGATGAACTAAATAACAAATACTCAAATAAATGTTTCACAGTATTAAAATAATTTCGTGAGAACTATGTAGGTATTCATTATGATGTTACGAACATTTTTTTGAAATAAACAAAACAAAACATAATGTATAAATTGAATTATTCAATTATGCGAGTAAATATAACATATTAGTATGCGATGTATATACAACTATATTGTTATGTCATGAATAGAAAAATCAATATAATAACTAGATGGCCACCGTTTGTTATTATACATTTCATTTAAACTTTATTATTTATACTCGTTTTGCTCTACAACACATACCTAGCTATAATTTTTGTTTTATTGGTATTGTTCTATGGTACCTATTTATATAATTGACATGCCTCCTATATGGACTACACGAGTTTCGGTAAAATATATTGAAGTTATAGTATCACTAATATCAAATCAAACATTATGCAGACGTGCTGAGAAATTTGTATTTGAAACAATTTCATATAGACGTGCCGAGATAGAAGACCTATTGATATTTCCTACCAAGATTCCTACCTTCTAATGTCTACATGTGATGTTCGTGCTTCGTTTGTGGCTACTGGCCACTGTGTATCTCCATCATAGTTATATAAAATAGGAATCATTATTATCAATGCATTTGCCATTAAAACGGGGATTTTATTATTCCAGGAAGCAACGCGTTAAAAGAAATTTCGGTACATCGTTCACTTTTACGTACTAAACATTTGTCCTACTATTGCTTTCGTTTTGGTGGTCATCTACAAGAACTGGTCATTGTGAATCCCGTAACTATAGGCTTGTATATATTATATGATTATAATTAAAACGGGTCGCAAATAGTATGAACTCCCAACGGCCAATAAGCTTATAGTACTTTTTTTTTTACTGTATGTATGACTATTTTCTCGAGCCATCTTCGTTTATTCAGCTACCATAATTGAAGTTAAACAACCGTGAGCACTGTGGTAAAATACAATGCTCAGAGTTATGTTTTTTTTTTTTTTTTTATCATTAACAACATTTCTGTTGCGGTACCTGATATACACACTTATATTATGTGTGTATATTGAGTTTATTCCTGCGTCTTGGTGAGAATGACAATCAAGGAAAAAAGAGAGATAGTAAGAGAAAAATATTGCACAATTTTATTTTCGAATATGAAATGCAGATTTTTTTTTATTCATTACTATTTTTGTTTTCCTTCGAACACGTGAAGGGCGGCAAGTAACCCCTTGAACACTTTCACCGCTACACAACTGTCTTTGATAGCCAACTAACGACGTATTAATACCGTAGGAAAAACGCATTCATCGTATAATACATGATGTATATTATATTGTTCATAATCGCGAACACTTTTGTTACACCAGTAGTGTTTTATTCGTTTTATTTTTATTATTATTCTTTGAGCGACTTACAAGTAAAAGCTTAATAGCGGAATCACGAGCTATTCAATTGACCGTTCACGTAATGGTTTATCACTGCGTCTGCGTTATGACGAGTCTTAATATCGTAATAATACGTATATACAAGTCAAAATATCTGTCCGTCCACAGTTCTCCATTATGCGGTTTGATAATAATAATTTACAATTCAATCAAGTAAACTGCAGTCTAAGCCCGGCCGAATAGTTTTTATGCAATTAAATTTAAAGAAAGTCTATTATGAATTATGATATTATCGTATTAAGACAATACGAGTATATATAAAAAAAAAATAATAATAATTTATTCGAAATTTATTGCATTCCGTTCTGAAAAATCTAATAATACGACTTACGAGTATGTAGTGATTGAATTATTTTAATTTTAATTTATTCTTATTTTTCGAATTTATGAATTATTATTATCTTCGATTTTATTTATGCTTGTAATAATAATTATGGTTGATTGCGTATGTGTGTAGGCGGGGTTCTTCAAACCCTGGTTACCAATCTATATTCGATCATATCTTCCTGATCAGGTTAGATTTAAACGCTTAGATTAAGTATCGAAGCGAAAAAACGCAAATTTCATTTTTATTTGATGAATATATATATATATCGTGTGGGCATTGATAACCGTGCGTGAACGTGGTTAAGAAAAGTTCGCAGTAATTTTATGTGGATTACTGCCAAAGAAATAGAAAATGTATTGCTCAACGCGAGATATATTAAACATAAGTAGAACACACGTCTTATTACTAGCTAAGCAAGAAAAGATGATTGTTACGTAAAAAAAAAATAAAAATACGCGACAAATAAGGACACAATAAATAATGAAATACTATAGTGTTACATATTATGATGGTCTCAAGTCTGCCATTCTGGCATAGAAGATATGACAACAATTTGTTAGACAAAAAAAATGTTTCCTCTCCTCTCCTCTCGTCACTTGAATCATCAATGGCGTCTTTGATACAACAAATAAATTGTTTAATTACACTCGATATGGAGTTAATTTAAATCAGAACGAATCGGTATGATTATAAATTACAAGTAGGTAAATATGAATCAAATATTATTTCTTCTTTTATGATTATAAAATAATTTTAAATTTGAACTATTATATGATTCAAGCAAGCCCGTTAAAAAATTAAGATATCGAAATCGAATTCAACTAATAAATTGTTTTTTCATGAGCTTGTATTATTACGAGTATATAATATAAATATTTTACATGGTATTTAATACAATTTTGGATCTGATTGCGAAATTCTAATAATTTAAATCATTTTTATCGTTAATTATACGTAATATCATCGACATAAAAAAAATTATACATTTAGTATTTATAAAACTAAACAACACAAAAAATATTTAGAAAAAATGTGAGGTTATTGTTGAGTTTCATCAATAAAAACCAATAATCATATACTGATAAGTATATTGATTTTTAAATAATTTGCTTATATAAAATAAATAGAAAATTGAGTACCAAAATGCTTGTAAATAAGACTTGGTTATTCAATTTTAAATTAGCTATGAAATTATTTTACATAAAAATTAAAGTTATGGTCAGAATATTTTTACTCTTACTCCAATCATAATTGTTCTATATATTTACTATCTAAAGATAGAACATTTTATTGAATTAATTATATTATGAAGCTAAAACATTCCACTATCAGTCAATCTACCTAGTTTTTTTGCTTCAAATTAAAAAAAAAAAATGTCTTGAATATTTTCGTTTACGTTATGTAATATATCTGTTTAGATAAATTAATTTCCTTTTATTTCCCGTTACATTTTGTCTGCATCCAATTTTTCAAAGACTCATCAAATTACAAAGTTATGCAATTGCTCATGCGAAAGTGCACACTAATTATATTAAACGAAGTCGATAGGTATCTAAAATCATAAGCAGTTACACAACGAAAATTTGATTTTTAGTCTATGGGTCACTCTATGATTAAACATAAATGATAATTAAATCAATCAATTTTCATGAGTTACCGAACCGATCTATTACGATGGCTATACACCTAGGTACTCTGCACGACATACTCTTTCACAATCTCCCAGTAAATAGTATAGCTAATGACATTTGTATTGTATGGCAATTGAAATCAATCATAATCGTACATTGAAATGTATAGAGTAGTAAAATACCATTATTGAAATAGTTCATAAAAGAATCTATATAAATACATTAAACAAATACTTGAAATAATATTTTATACTATAGTTATGTCAGAAGCATCATACATTTTACAATATATAAATTTCTATCAGTTGTATAACAATCACAAAGGGTTTTGTTTTAGTAAAATAAAACAACTTTCATTAAGTATTAGAAAAACATAATTAATACAATTATATATTAGTTCATATATTACTGTGTATATATTTACTTAAAGTTATTTGTCCAATAGGGTATATACGATAAAGTAGCTTGAAAAATATTACCTAACATTTGTATTTTATTATTTAGCACATGTTATATTATATGTTGTTGAAATTAATAAGTTATATTACTTATATTATATATTCAATTATGAAGAAAACTTATAATAAATTCAAATAAGTTTTTTTTTCTTAAAAAGAAAGAAGTTATACAATCATTTTTTATAACTTTGGTATTTTTAATGGAAAAATTCTGATTTCCGAACAATTATATTTAAATGTGGTGTTTCACGTATATCTATTTAGAAAAATATTGTTTTAAAATCTTATTTTCATCAGGTAGATTGCAATTGTATTAAAAGCAGACAACAAAAAATTATTTTTAAGTTATAAACCAAATTTTTTACTGTTGATGTAGGAACGATTTTGAATTTTGTTTTTCTAGAAGTAATAAAATAAGTTATATAATTAGCCTACGAACACATCCATACGAAACGAAAAATTATTAAGCTTATTCTTTAATTTACTTACAAAATGAATTAATTAATTTTAAATGTTCAACTTATCTTTTGTAAATGATAAATTAGCTCATATAAAATAAAATGTATAATATTTACACCTATACGCTATAAGTATGATATTATCATGAGTATATATATATAGTGTATCACGCTAGTCAAGTAATTGTTTTGTACCATTTATTTTGACGATAATTATTGTGAGTAGTCATAATAATAAAAGATTCAAGTAATTCACAAATATATTTAATTCACTTAACTTATTGATTTTTCCAACTGTTAATTTTGAAAAAATTCAATTTAAATAAATGTAGACAGTTCTAAAGTTATTGTTAAATGTTACACATAGGTATTCGTTTGTTCTATCATACTATAATGTATCTATTTATACTTTACTAAACGTAAATCAAACAAAAAAACTTAAGACATATTATTTTAAATTATCAAAACGTTTCCAGACGATTTGCAAAAATCAATAATAGACTACGAATAATGAAATAAAATAAACATTAAAAAATATAATGGGTACTTATATAAGTATTATGAACAAAGTTTATTTTTAAAACTTTTGAAATTTTGAATAATCTAGTGTGTACGAGCGAGTTACTGCAAATTAAACGGATTATATTATAAACGTGTGCTTACCATCGTGTTTCGGCGTTGACAACAATATTGTGTTAGATGTAAAATCTTCACAACCCTCGGACACTGTGACGAATATTATACCTGTGGGATCTTTAGCCAACCACTGTGGCAAGCCCCAAATAAGCACTGTGCCGAATTCGCTGTGGGTATTTGCTTTTTATAGTTAATACGATCCCGGAGACCGATCCAGTGGGGACTTGGGCATTGCTCGGCGGAAACACTTGACTCGCTTGCGTTCGTTAGGTCTTCGGACGCGGCGGGCGAAAGGTCTCTTCTCCCGCGAAGCCTATATTATCGCGTCGTACCAATGCCACCGCCATCCACTGCGCGACGATGACCGGTCGGCCAAGCGCCTTCACGTACCAGTTACAACGGCTCATGCGTACGTATTATTATTATCATTTTTGTTGAACCATATCGCATGACCCGCGAGGACGATACAATGATGTAGTTGATGATAACAATAATAATAATAATAATAATAATAATAATAATAATAATAATAATATTGTAAATTAAACTCGTATGGTTACGAGCTGCTTTCCTGCTATGTAACATCGTTTGTACCTATACTATATACCGCTAGAGAAGTTTTCTGGCACCGAATTCTTACATCTGTATTTAACCTTCTTAATTCTTCAATTTTTCAATTTTACCCAGCAACGTTTAAGAAAAAATAAACCTTTCCCACTTAAATTCACGGGTTCGATGCGTTTTTTTCTTTATTGGTCCTCATCTGCAGTGTAAATTTTTAAAATAATTCCAAATTTTTTTCACCCTTACTGGGTTACAACCATTAAAAATTTTCTTAAGTCACTGTGTATACGAACCATTAAACAACAATTTATCGCTGTTAAGACTAAATAAATTTACACACTATGTATATAGCCTTATTTTCTTAAATGTGACATTATTATTAGTATAATATTTCTTATACATTCTAATTGCGATTTATAATTCAACAAAATGATTAATGAAAACTAATTATGCCCTTATAAATTCATGTCGAAATCTAGTTCGCATTAAATAATTAAATAAGATTACAAAATGTTAAACCCATTACTTTTAAACTCTGTTTGTCTGTGCGGAGAACTTTTATTGGAAGGGTTAATGTTGTAATAACGTGTCATATTTTTTAACACCAAAATGAGAAATAAATATATTTTCGAATACTTTCTAAAAAGTTTATGAATAACTAAAACCTTATGGTTATTTTATATGGTTTTTAACGGTTGAATAAGTAAATTAACAATAATCTATTGCAAAATAAATACACTGTCACTATTACTTCAAACCGGAGAATATTCCTCATATATCATATTCTATACCCATCTACATTGCAACATTACATCATATTATAATACTATCATAACTTCATAATATAACAAATCGTAATTGCGAGAATATGTGTATGGTCTACTTTGCGGTACAGGCGCGTGACCTATGAACCTAATGGTTACTGGTTACAAATTAGATTCAAAAATAAAAATAACATTTTATACTAAATAGTATACGCCAAATAGTTATTAGTTATTAGTTATTATATACATTTTCCCGGTAAATATAATATAATGTATTATATATGTTGTATCTGCATTCCATAATATTGCGTGAATAATTCGGTAATAGGTTTTATAGCAATAACATTATATTCGTTGTGTATTTTAACTGTAGCTCATAGGCCTTCATGGTGAAATAGTAAAAATCCAAATTAAATAATATGTATAACTATATACGACTTGTTGATGAAACCAGGACATCAACTGTAATCGAACACATCCCGCGGTGTAGAATACACCGAGTATACCGTCTGCATATGTTCACTTTTCCATAAATGCGCACGTGTGTATAAATTATCGTTGTATATTCCGTACTCTTGCCTTTGGGCATGAATGAATCCTGAAAGTCATATACTCTCGAGCCACACGCGTACGCATATAATTGTTATACCCGAGTTAATTTAGTTGTAAATATTGTCAAGCGTTCTTCTCGAAAAACTAGTGACAGATAAACGAAATCTCATCGTCCATACCTACTACCTGTATACCTACAACTTTCGTTGAGTCGTTGGTTTACACGGTTTACAACCGGAAGAAAAAAATTTCAGACAAATGCACCTACTGCACAGTCATAGGTCAGACAACACGGGCCGTGTCAATGCGTTTGATTAAATTCGACACATTCCGTCATCACTCATCGTGGTGTATAGTTGCGTTGTATATTATGTTCAATTGCATCGAGAAGGTTAGTCTTATAGTCAAATAACTATTATGTTGTCGACTTATTGTTATGATTTTACAAATCACTGATATCTGAAATACCTTTAAAAAAAATATATTTGATTGGCTATATCAAATAACGTAAGTTATACGAAGCAAACGTAATTAATCTGCTAGGTTTGAGAAAGATTATAATTTTATAACAAGAATAAAAAAAAATATTATCATACGCGTTTATTAATAAACAAAACTAAATCCCTTACTACAAGACGTTGAAGAGCAACGTCTAATAGTAAGAGAGTTACTCGAAGAAAAACCTGTATAACCTCGTGTTAAAATTTTTAATTGTAAGTATAAAGATCAAACATTTTATGAATTTTCTACTAAAAAATAATTTGCAAATTATTGTGATATTGAAATATTTCAAAAAAACTGAAATTGAGACACTTAAAAAAAATGTGTGAAAACGATTTTCTTTTCTTTTTAAATGCAATAAGTAATACTTATAATAAACCTTGTATTTAATGTTCAAGATTTTTTGGAGATAAATTTTTATCATCGATATTATTATTTATTATTTATTATTTTTTATCAATATTAAATAGGTCACTTTAAGTGAAAATTTCAAGTATTTGCGGTTTTGAAAAGTATTTAGAATGTTTAACTTTTGATTTGCTCAAGTGCCTTCTACATTCACTTTCCTTTCAGAAAAATAGCTTTCAGAATCGAAGCATTTTTATTGCTTCAAAAGGTGTCGTCAGACACAAAAATGAAATAAAAATAAAAATAAAAACACACATCATTCATTGTAAAATCAATTCATTTATCACTCCATTCAGAATTTTAAATTAAACATTATACATTATGCTTTAAGATTATAAGTGTGCTGTATTCTATAACATATATTAATCCATCATACTTTTATGGGATCACATAATAACGCATCACATAAATTTGATTTAAATTTAATGTAGGCAGGTATACGCAATACCAACGAATGTGTACTACGCTTCTACTGTTCTACGCGTTCAAAGCACATGGCTCTTTTTAACCATACACAGTGTATAGTTAGATAACGTCGCAAGTAGTTATTGTTATGGAAACATTGGAAACGTAATAATAATTGTAGAAGGAAGATTGGTCTATAGGTTTTCCATAGTGTAACGTTATGTATTGTTGTAACTATACGTACTACTGTTCCCGAGTAAAAGTAGATCTCTAAACAATTCTGCACTCCGGCAGCCACAGTTCTATGTATATACTAATATACTATATAGTATAGACGATCCGCAAAGTATATAATACATAATAATAAAATATACAAGCTAAATGCCTAATTGGTTTACGAACGGTGTTACACTCCTACGTTTATCACGCTTTCTTAGTGAGAAAAATGTTTTTTTAATGTTTCATCTTTAATCTTACTAGTTTAATAATTATTTACATAGTTTTTGAGTACGAGTTTTAAAGACCATCAAAGTGATAAATATTTAATGTCAATTTGAGGGCCTAACAAAAACAATGGTAGGCTATCGATTCGAACCAGAACAGTTAATTATATTACGTAGTTGTGAAAATATATTTTAATCGCCATGACTTCAACAGAACTATACAAATCGCATTGAAGTACATTCACGATTAATAATACATAATATTATAATATTATGTACAAAATAATTATAGTAATAAAAAGTAAATCGGTAGGTATTTCGTTGTGAGTTTTATACTATATTATATGCAATTGCATGCGAACATAACATATTAACATGTATGTATTTTTAAACACCTCGTTTTACCTTCTTACTTATCTTAGATAATCTTCAGACCGATCTTTAGATGTGGGATAATTGTGAGGATTTATAATATACATCATCGCCCTAAGGAATAAACGTGTTGTGCAACGTATAATATTCATACAACTGCCTATTGCAGTAGCGGTTCGTTATAACATTTTTTCTAAAAAATCCATCACGAAAATTATTGAATATATATATATTTTTTAATCTCGTGCGTGCCGTGTGTTGTTATTTAGTATACATTATATGATGTGTCGAAAGTCTATATTTTTTCGGGACCGTATGCCGCTGTAATATTAAAATTAATGTATGTATGCGTCTTTATATTATATGTGCGGTGCTTTAGCGCTCGTATAAATGAAATGAACAGTGATCAAATAAAAAATTAACTAATGAAGAGGATCGACTACGGGGCCCCTTGGCGATTCGATACGTAGCCATTCCACCATGCCATAATATATTGCATACATTTCAAAATTCTTGCGAATCTGTATAAAACGGATTTTCTGCGTATTCCCGGTGGGTGTACCAGGTTAGCTGGTTAACCTAGACCTGGTCATATTGGTGCCTACTACACCGCAATGTAGGTTGGTCATCACGCCGATCGGTTTCACGCTGCACACATTTATTAGGATATTAAATTTGATGCAGCCCACACGTGTTGTTCGCGCGCAAAATAGTATCTTCGTACGGACAACGACGAAGGTTTTATTCCGATTCGGTTTACATTTGTAATACATTTGCAGTTAATTTGGATACAAATAGTAGTACACAACTGTACCGACGTGGGATCAACGCAAGGACATATTATAGTCAATTGTTGCATTATCGATCAATAAGTAGGCTAAAATTCTAATTTAATTGGTTTTTGCAAAACTCCGTCTGTGCTAAACTTATATTTAAATTCAGGTTCACTTTGACTAAATTTACGACTTTTAGTTAATTAAAAAATAATGTGTCTAACCACATTCAGCTGTCACTAAGCGTTACTATGTATTTTATTTTTAAGTAATATAATTACGTTTTCTAGTTAATTTATTGATATTAAATTAAATATAATAGTTATAGTATATATTGTTTGTTTATTTGAATAAAAAATTTACTCGTCCGATAAAATAATTATTAAAAGTTTTGATCCTCTAAAACACGAAATTAATACTAACAAAACTATAAAATACGTATATAATATTTTATTCATATAAATACGATGCAAACCTTATGTCTGTTATTCTTATTCTAAGTAATAAATTCAAGTATTATTTTTGTTTCGTCTATTTTGTCATTATTATTATTGTTATTATGTTATGTTCCAATGTAAATAATTATAGTTAAATGGGACTTGTGCGAGAACAATGGTTAGTGTTGTTACCATTCGAAAATAATACAGAAACATATGAAGAAAAGTAGAATTTTGAAATGTACCCATTCTAAAATTACTGTAATTTTGTGTGTACACTTACGTAATATAATTATTATTACATCGCGAAGAAGCTATACAGTAGTTTAGGTCCATAAAAATGTACTACCTAATATAAATAACAAATATATATATAATCATTTATTTTTTTAAAAAAAAATCGCAATATTTAATTATTTACGTGCTTATTTTAATATATTCCATATATTCAGACCAGAAAAGATGAAATATGTAAAATGTTTTTGAACTTGTTTTTAAAGTTAAGCTTAGATTCGATGTATCCTTAGAATATATTCAATATCACAATAATCTTTTGTAATGATTTTTTTTTTTACTTTTTATTTTTTTTTTATTAATCCATACTTTAAGGCAGGTCTTTTAATTTTGGTTTTTGTAGGTTTTATTTTTAGATTAGAGGAACGGGTTAAACGTGTAGCCGCGTAGGTATTGTATGTTATGTGTAAGTAATGGACATCGCCACTATAGTTGTCTGATCACCCATCCGGCTATTAGCAGCGCCGGGTAGTAATTAACCAAAGCACTGCAGCAGACCGTTCTGCCATGTCATGCCACAATAATATAATAATATTTACCCAAAATAATTTTGTTTTTTCCTTATTGGTTAAGCATCAACTACAAAAATTATTGGTTTTTACAAGAGTATTATATTTTTACATTATACTATAGGCTACTTTATACAGGTTTTCGGGGATGTTGATAAAAATAAATTATAAATTATTTAAATTGGTATTCCTATAGTAAAAAAAAAATGTTTAAAATAACTTCTGAAGTTTCTGAACATTTGTATTCGTCCATTTGAACACCTCTCGACTACATTATATTGTCCTACAAAAATTCACTTAGGTGATATACCGGAATAATTAAGCAAGCGTTAAGTTTTCATTTAAAACGGTATAAAAATTATATTATAGAATCACGCGTAATACTTTTGAACTATAAAGCGTTATGTAACAACTTTTCCTATACTTCCTAGTTCCTAAAATAATGAAGTCATCATATTTACTTATTCGTTTAAGTTTTTAAACAATTGATATTCTAGATGTATCAGTACAAAAATAATATTGTACAAGAAAATATTGTAGAATTTCTAGCAGATATAATATAATGTCCGGAGAAATTTGTTCATAGATTTTATTTTATAATTTTTTTAAGATAATATCTTCACCATTTCTTATTGTTATAATTTACAGATTTACTATTTTAATTCTTTACTTCTTCTACATCTCAATATATAACATACATATTATGTATGTTACATGTTGAAGTACCTACCAATAATATTATTTCGGTTTATGGTTATATCCCCGTCTGACTCTTCCCCGTCAAATTCATTTTCAAATTATAAAATGTAAAATCGAACATACCTATTTGATGTATTAAAATATTTGCTATATGTACAACTGAATTAATAATATTTTATCAGTATTTCTTAATATAAAGTATTAGTATACCTTAGTTATATTAACAATTTATTGATAAACCTACATTGTATAAAGTGATTCGCGACCGGAACTATCTCACTGTTTGTGCCAAACACAGAACATCTGATAAAATGTGTAATAATTTAGATTAATAAAGATTAATTTAATTATTAAGCGATCAAGGAAAAGCAACAAAGATAATACCAATGAGAGGTAGTATGAACATTTTACGTGTATAAGTTATAAACAGTCATGTGTTCGAAAAAGATTATACAAAAAAAGATAAAACGTATTGGAAATGTACAAAATATAATACTTACAAGTGTCGTGTGTTTGATTTTACATTTCATAATTTAAAAGTGAATTTGATGGGGAAATGTGAGACGGGAAAATGGTGACGGGGAAATGACCTGCTACCGTTATTTTGGGTGATGTTGAGAATAAAATAAGCGGTTAAGGGAATTGTTAGCCATGATTTTCTTTCTCTGTCTATCATACATGCAACATAGGAATTTACACGTTTTTATTTCCAACGTACCTACCGATCATTCAATTAATACGATAAGAATTTTTAAAACTGATTTAAATTCATCGTTAAGTCTACTTTAGATTGACGAATTCATCAGTTTTCAAAATGTTTATTACATTAATTGATCAATTAGTACGTTGGAAATAAAAATCATCTAAATTCCTATGTTGCGCGTGTTATAGAGATAGACCGAGACAGAAGATCATGGCTTACAATCCCTTTAACTGTATTTAAATATTTTAAATACAAACAAGCAAGCTGGAATAAAAGTAGATATTTTTAAAAATATTACATTTTTTTTTTTGCAAAATGTAAGTTTGAAAGCTCAATAAAAACACATGATGCACATTTTAAGTTAATTAGCTTAATATATTTAAATATATTTATTTACCACTTTTATAGCTTATACATAATATGTTAAAAAGTAATTTATTAATCAGTTTATTTTTTGACATACATAATATAATATAATATTTACTAGTTTACACTAGGGTAATAAAGACGGTACACATTAATTAATGGGAACATGTGTAGTCTTTTTACAATATCAAATAGTCATTATTAATAATCATTTATACAGAGGTTTTTTTCTACCATACATTCGTTTATGATTGTATGAATGATTCAAAAGGTTTTATCGTAAATTAAGTGTTTAGTGCTCTTGTTTTTTTTTTTTTTTTAAAAAAAATCAATACACACACTTAAAAAATAACAAAATGTAGAAACACAAAAATATTAATTGATCTTCCACGTTACATTTTGTTTTCTGTATCTCGTTCGTGAAGATAATATAAGTATATATGGCGTTTTTAATGTTATTTGAAAATTCCTTTCCTTTTAATTTAACTATATAAAAGACATAGCACGCATAGTTATCTCCTAGTTAGTACCATGATAGGTTTAACGATCATCATTAATTGTGAAATACATCTCGATTAAAAATGGTAAATAGCGTATATACATGAGCCTGCAACCCTTGTTTTTTTACGATTGTCTACTTTTTCTTACCTTAAGAATTTTTGTTTTACGATTCGATGTATGCATATTAGATGCATACGAATAGCTAACGTTAACTAATCATCATGTTGAAATACAATGAAAACGAATAAAAAGCACTATAAACTTGGGTCTAAATATTATACTAACGCAACACATTAAAAAAAAAAAAAACACATTTAGTTTTATGTAACATTATTTTCGATAATCCATTTACGTTTTTTAATAATCGATAAGTTTAAAATATTATTTCTCGTCTTATTTAAATCCATCAAGGAGATCAATGGTTATCCGAACATCTTTCAAAATGTTTGAAAATCATATTTATATATTCATGTGGTTTATATAATATATATATATAAAACTTACAAGAAATATAATAACTATAGAACTCGGACCTGTAATGAATTTTTTATACTATATATATTTAGTAAAAAGTATTGACTACAATAAGTTACAAACATTTTACAAAACAATTTTTATCTCATTAATGAAAATAATTTGTAAATCGATGATACAATATGATTTTAAGAAACTAAAGCATGCATTTAGATTTATCCTTTTGCATATTTTTATTACTTAATTGTGTTCTAGTTATTACAACAGTTACACAAAATACATTTCAGTTTGTCGTGAATCGTTATTCAATTTGCTGTGCTTTTTTTACGTAGATAATTTATCATTTTTCGATTATTTAAGCATATATTAAGTTTTTATGTTAGATTTTGTGTTGTAAATTTTAGTAATTTGAAAAAGACTCATATTTTATTTCGTGGATTTTTAAGAAAACCAAAATGATAATATAAAGATTTTATATTGGTCGAATAAAGATTTTATGAATTAATGATAAAAAAAAAAAAAAATGTATAAATACATTTATCAAAAATCTAGTTCGTTAAAATTTAATGATTTAACATTTGTATTCTAAATAATGAATTATTAATGATTAAATGATTTATTAACTTTTTTAACTAATATTTAACTTGCCACTTTTTTTTTTTTTGTTTTTAATGTTTTTTAAATCGTTTAAATTATTTTTATTATTTACAATAGTTAATACTTATAAATATAAATCCATACCCATTTTTTGAGCAAATTGTTTTACTAATTTTTCTAATTTTTTCTAACTCGTTTATAATTTTTTATTATTTTCATAACCACGATCATTATAATGAAATTCAAAGTAATATTAATGGATAATAGCAAATAGATAAATTTTTACTTAATAAAATAGTTCCATAACTTCCAAGATTTTAATGTTTATATGGGAAGATTAAAACATTCATTTTATTTTATTCTTTTTTAAGGACTCTCACAAAATAAATAGTTAATGAATTCCTAAGTATTACAACACGAATCTGGTTTTTTACGAACTACACAATACATACAAGTAACATGTATATTTATATATAGCCATCGGCAACACGCGATTGACCGACACAGATGAGTTATTTACTGCCAAATGTCTACTTGAACTCCAATGTTTTCTGGAAAATAATATATTATGCGTATATGAATGGTTAAAATAAAACGTAATATCGTTGCCTAACTGCTGCTAAATTCAATACTAATAATATAACATACGCATATTTTTATCAAATCCATAAAAAAAAAAAATTCTGCGTACAGTATAATACTATATGTAGTAATACTGCTGCATGACCCTCGAAAACCTAAAAATAGCTATTTTCGTAAATTCTCAATCATCATTCATTACACTTGGATTTGTTTAATATTCAGTGTAGGTAATCATGTATGGACTTCGATTTGTTTATTAATTGTAATCGATTTCGTGGTAAAATTATAGGTATATCCTTAAGGCTTTAAATAATAATAGCATACGATTATAATTTCAAAGGAATATAGCTGCGTATATGAATAATAAGATGTAACCGATTTCTCAGAGTTACCGGTAAAATTGTATTTATTTAGATTATTAGGTATTTATGACAAAATAATAGTTGGTATTTTTTAGGATTATAGTTTAATGTTATAGTTTCTCATAAAAAATATTGTCTGAAACAAGATTTACGAGGTAAAGCTTAAATTAAAACGAAACCATAGAATTACCTTAAACAAATTTTTTTATCTAATGAACATCATTGTCTTTACTTTAATCTAACAGTAATAAATTAATGACTAATGAGTTATCTCCATTAAAGTGTCGTATTAATTAAAAACTAACAATGTTACTAATACCTTTACCAGTGCGCATATTTAGTACGGTGTTATGTCTCACCATTACGGAGCTAGGTTTATACACATGACTCGGAAACACGAATGAGCTGGTTATTTGTGGAGGCGGATGGTATCAAAGTGTACCGTTTTTCCATAAAAGGATATGTTATTTACTATTCACACATCAAGACTACCTCAATAGAGGTTAGTTACTCAAGTAAGCTTGCATCTGCCATATATTGCTCCATAGTTCAGTCAATTTTACGTTTTAAAATAATAGTATAACTGGTACATAATTCAATTATAGTAGATTTAGCGTGTGCCAATGTAAACGGAACAAAAAAAAAATACTCAACTAGTGTATTATAATAATTGTTCAATAACCTACTCTGATTAAACTGAGAAATTTTAGATTCTGAACGGAGTGATGGAATCTATTGGTTTTACAATCATGTGTGTTTTTTTTTTTTTTTTTTATTTACTTATTTATTTTTTTTTGTGTCTAGGACACCTTTTTTGGTAGTAAAAATGCTTCGATTTTCTTAAACAGCAACTTTTCTGAAAGGAAAGTGAACGTAGATGGTACTAAGGCAAATCAAAAATACAACTTTTTCATTACTTTTTAAAAAAATTGAAAAAAACGATAAAAAATTACAAAAAGACAGGAAATTTTACGCAAAACACGTTTTTACAAAATACATTTTTTTTAAATGCTCCAACTCAAAAACGAAAAACCGCAACAACTTGAAATTTTCACCAAATCTTCCAAATCTTTATATTGGCGTTCTATATACATGGTTAAGTTTTCAAAGTATTTTGACATATTTTGACTTATTAATAGATAATTTAAATTTTCTATTTTTGTAAAATTTTTTTTTTAAACATTTATAAAATTTTATTGGCTAACAGAAAACTCTTGAAAATTTAATACAAGGTTTATAATAAATTAAACTTATCGCGACTAAAAACTATCGGAGATCGTTTCATTCAAATTTTTTTTATTAACCCAGAGAGCTCAAATTTGTACAAAATGTGTCAAAATCACGATAATTTGCAAGTTATTTTGTAGATGAAAATTCATAATATGTATTCTCTTCATACTTAAGGTTCAAAATTTTAACACTAGGTTATTCATAAGCTACTCTTCAATAATCTTTAAAAAAATTTCTACCGAACCTAGAGGAAAAAATTTTATGACTGTTTGAAATTTTAATTTTTACGAAATTGCATAAAATAGTGATTTGTCCTCAAACGATTTTAAATATTTAGTATAATTCAAAAAGTATAAGTCGCAGAAACTTGAAATTTTTATTGACTGTTAAGATTAGTATTTCCTTTAAGTTATATATTTTTCAAAATATTATAATGATTTCTAAGTTACTTATAGACATTTGAAATATTAGAATGTTTTACATTTTTTTTTTTTATAATCAGCGATAAAAATAATTTGACTCATACAAAATACTTGAAAATTTAATAGAAAATTTCACACAAAGAGTTTTTATTGTCATTCAAGAATCTTCAAAATCCATAGGCACAATTATTTTTATAAGCGTTTGAACAGCGAATATTGACATAAAATTACTTGTAAAATATAATATAATGTATAATATTCTTGACTGACAAATGACATCGGTTTTTGAAATTTGCTCTAACTCAAAAACGAAAAA
>JAIPRK010001986.1:0-33711 GCA_025469195.1 Chaitophorus viminalis
TATAATTCAATTTAAATATAAAATACTATATTATTATATACACATTTTAGACAAACATATTAACTCCGTTCAGAATCGTTATTCGTATACAATGATATCTATCATTGCATTCAAATTTAACAAATCGATTGTAATAATGACCTATCCTATAAACGAATTGCACTCCACCCCCAACTGTACAGCAAAGCGAGGTCCGTTTTTATCTACAAATTTCATTCTTTTTTTTTTACTAAATTTTATTTTTTTTTCATTTTAGTAAAGTGTAATAAAAAAGCATACATTGGTGTCTTTGCAAGATGGAATCTTGAATGTCTTGAATCTTTGAATGTTTTTTTTCAAAATAAATACATATGTTATCGAATTCACTTATTGACTATTGTTCAAATTATGTAATAGGTTTTGAATATAGAATTAATTAATAAAGAAACATAGCATTAATTCGTATTATTTCAAAATATTAGCAGATTTTATTTCAACTAATTGCGTTACCCAAATTATAGGAGTTATACATTTATATAAAAGTTATACTATAAACAGCAACATTAATAATACAAATTGGAACTCAATTTTTTAATGTAACATTTGCTATTAAAACATATTTACTATAAATATTAAACATGTTATGAATAAAAAGCAAACCATTTTTATACCTGAGAAAAATAATTCTTATGGTTTTATTTTTTTATTTTTTAAATACATACAAATTGTGTCTGTTCATTTTTTTATGTGGTAATGCTCTAAAGATATAATAATTTTAATAAAAAATTATGCGTTGAATTGTGACATCAAATAAATAACATTCATATTAGATGTATAATATAGGTATACGTAAATAATTTTACATCTAACTGCAACGGACCGTTCGTGTATATCTTGTATGCGTTTCATGCCAATGATATAGTGGACATTTCATTGCTTTAATCACACATAAGTAATCTTCTCGGAGTGTACAGAGCGAGATGTAAATTTAAAATCCAATTAAAGTAATTAGGAGTGTGTATCGTTTATACTTATAAGTACATTTTACAATTATACTGGATTCACAGTTAATTAAAACAGATGTAACTGAGGTTGATGGAGTTGCGTGGTCGTGGATATTCATTTCTGCATTTTATTTGTGTTTTATTTTATTTTTCTCATTCCCTTCGCTATCCAGTGTACATGCTATAGGCTCGATGCCAGTTTCCGTTTAAATAAATGTATTTTGCACGGAAATTAAGTAACACGAGTCAATGATATTTGCATAGTAATTAATTGTCGGCAGGAGAAAAAAACAATTGTCCGATTCATAATCAATATAAAACATCTAAGTATTTAATGAGAATCAACAGGTAGAAATTCGCAAAATCGTCTATGCATGATATTCAACACTAATAGAATTGATTTTGCGTTTAAATTGAGTATAATTATTAAGAGTCATTGACATTTGTTCATTTATACCAATGGTACCTAACATTTTTCGCATGGACCATAATATTATACAGAACTTTCAATACATCACGGAGCACCTCAATTTGGTATAATTTTTTTCTTCACAAACATAAACAATATTCGATGATGAAATTTTTGACACATTGGCAATTAATTGTCCTACGCGCCAAAGAAAATTAAAATTTTTTCAATTTTGTAGATATGGCTTGTGGATATTACCACTAAATTTCTCGTGAAAATTCGAGGTGATCCTCGAACCGACGAACCCTATAGGTTGGAAATCACTGATTTATACCTTTAGTACCATTATATAATGCTTCATAAATATACATATCTAAATAATATTTTTTTTACTTTATAGTTTATACTTAACAGTTTGATGTAATGAAATTGATTTTAAGAACGTAATAATATAGATACTTTTAAAAATATCGTAAAAATATTTATTACGTTTATTATATTTTTAACATATGACACAAGTATGTTTAAATGTATATAAACTTAAGACGAGGTATGCCCTACCTTTTTCTACATGCAGAATTTATAAATAAACTTATCGTAATAAAACTCGAAAAACAATATCTCAAATTCCACGGCAAAATACGAGTATGTTTTATTTTATACTGCTCAATCTTTTGATATTTAAAAAGTTTTGATAAAATGCTATATCTATATAAATTATTAATTTTAATTTGACCATCGTTATAGTAAAATGTAAAATGTATAAAAGTATAGCGTTTTTAATCAGTCATGTTTATGATGATTAATAATATTATCGAATTTCTAAATACGATGTCGTTATTGCGAGCCGTCTAGACTCTATTATAGAGTACCGCGGATTGAGGACATATTCTTTTCATACTCAACATAAATTGTATGAATGTACACATTTAAATTCATTGTTGATCTTTAGATAAAATTATAATACGCTTTGTTATTATTTTCTTACTTTAATTTTAAATAATACTTTGATAACGTATCTTTCAGTTGAACATTTTTAGTCTTACCATATTATTTTCAATTTTGTTTTCCAACTAATAACCACGTCGCAGTGTACATTCACTGAAAAGGGTAAACAATCTCTGTTTTCGTTTTCAACGTATATATATGTATGAAAAAAAATTGTTATTGTTCTTTTGCACGTGTAACAGATAAAAAAAAAAATGTTTAAAAAATATGGCTACAAATTTTTTTAACCTTAAGTTGATTTTAGCTAGGTAATTAAAATAAACGAGATAGTTATTAGAATGGCGAAATAGATAATGTAGAAAAATATTATTTACTTTTACAGTTTACTTTCATCGAACTTCGGTAAAAGAAATCGGTAATAATGTTATGAAAATATCACATATACGACGTACTTAATAATATTTAAGATAGCTTCTTGTAAAGCGTATTGCTGTTAACATGCGGCTTTACAACTAATCATACATATCAGATTGCTTTGACTTGTGTCCAGACTAAGACTACTGTGCGATGTTTCCCACGGCATTTATCATGTATACCACAAGCTGTTTTCAAGATCAAATTCTCCGATAACCGCGTTGCGAACTAATGCTTAGCAGGTGGCTTTATTTTTTGTGCTGTTAAGTACATTACTTTGTTTTATAATGTAACAGCTAAAAATCGTTTCATACTTCACTTTATATAATGCTGTGACTGAGTATAATATAATATGTATATACTTGATCCATTGGGTATTTGTAGTATCGAATGTGTTTAAACCTATTATAAAATATCATTTTGATTAATTATACCTACTGGCATTTGGCAGGGAGCAATTATTTATATACTCCTTTATGGTATTATAATATTATATATGTATGTAATGTTCTTGTTTAGCAATTTTGAAAAATAATTTCCTTTAAAACTTATAAAAACTTAGGTACGTTTAACTAGTAAAATGTTGTTTTAGATTAATATAACGTTGATTTTCCATTTCATTGTTCATTACTAACAGGAAAAATTTTGTCCAGTGATTTTTGCCATTGTTTTTTTCTCTTTCGTAGTGTCTTGCGATTTCGTGTTTTAAAGTTTTAAACCACACGTCAACTGTCATAAACATGGTATACAATAAATTATAATACAGGCACGCGAGCGGCGATCGTTTCGATGAATATCGCAGCATACGAATGTAAATCGTTTTAAACCGTACACGATATTATTTATATACGTTATTATCTTATAATAATAATTGTTAATCGCCCTAATTAGCCGTTATCATGATGGTCTCGAATGCGAATGACTGCAACAGCAGCGCCGGCGACGTGGGTCGAACCGGTTGGTAGTTTTTATTATACCGATCAATGAAATGCAGCGATTTCCGCAATGCGCCCATTAACCTGCAGATAAATATTCAGTAGTCGGACCCCCGCCGAAATAGACATATGTGTATGTAAATGTGTGTGTAGAAAGCAAAAAACAAAAATAACACACTCGCATATCATAACGTAGGATTTTATTTTACGAATTTATCCGGAGCAAGAGAACTAGTTGTGTAAGTATATTAACGAAAACATATATAAATCATCTTCTTGGTACGGTCCCAACAGCAGCATGCGCGCGGAAGATAACCGTAGAGTGAGTGAGTCGACAAATAATTCGACGCGTGACTGCAGAGAAGAAAAAAAATCTAATAAAACCACTACGCGGTGCTGTAGGGATTTGCAGTGTTCCGGTTGGTGGTTTTAAAAGCAAGAACTCTTAAAACATTGTGCATTACGCCCTCGGATCGGAATCATTTGCAATCGTATAATCACGTACAATATTCAAATATTAACGATATACATATAGGCAAAAACACATCTATATATTTTTATATTCTACACCGTTCGAACGGCGATGTGGTATAAAACAACAGCGTAGTGAAGATGAATGTGTGCATTATATTTTAGTAGTATATATTATAAAGTCGAAAATGGAGAAAAGAAAAGAAAAAAAACGTCACAAACATGAAATAGGTACATTGATTCGATGGCACGAACAACTATATTTTCGACCGGTTTTTTCATCCTCGAGATGATGATGATGACGATGATGATGATGATGATGATGATGATGATGATAGTACTAATAATAATATGCCTAGTCTTAAAATGTGATATATATGGCGTGTCAGGCAACACTTAACGCACGTCTCATCGATGCGACCGTGCCACGTATCATTAACACAAGCCCGTAAACAACGATAATAATATGACACCTTGGACTTACGGAACGCTCATGTGGCTGCTCATGACAGAACAGGTTTCTTTTGTTTTTGAATTGAGGAGGTAAAAAAAAAATAATAATAATAAAAACCTTATCCCGCTTCTGATCAGGTTGGCTTGGAAACTTGGTATATCCAATGCACCCGGGACCAAATGCGCATATAGGTACATTATTAATGCTGCATATAACTTCACGCGCTCACCGTTGTGTGGCAATCCGCCGTGGCGCTCCTATTATTGAGAAATGGTGCTCAGCAGCATGCTATTAAAACGCGACGATTTTCAGAAATATTGGCCAACCACCGTGAATGTTTTATCACTACTGGTCTAACATCTTCATGAAAATTACCGAAATCATTTTATCGTCTAAGCAACAGGTGCAGAGCAAAATTACGATTACTACCTACGTATATAAAATAGGACGTTATTCCTCTTGTAAGTTGTGTTGACTGAAGCAGTTCTAAAGCTAACATAAATATCATAGTACTATAGTGATATAATAATCATAATATATCATCGTACACTTTATGATAAAGAAGGTGTATTGTAATAATTCATAAACAATGGATAATTAAATACATTATTGTAATCGGTAAGACCACGCTTATACCTATTTATCGGTAATGGTGGTGCAGCTATTTCGATGATTCCTTTCATGAGATGTGGGCCTCTAGTTTTACCGAGTATTTTATCAAATAATAATACTTTTTGTTACGTACCAGTTTTTTTTTTGCCAACTTGTTACATTTGTGATTTATCATTGTTGAATTATGTATTTATCGGTAAATCACCAATACTGTAAGAATATGAAATGTAATATCATGTAACGACCAAATTTAATACTTAAAATGGTATTTGTTATTGATTCATTTATAAAAAATAAACTTGTTTAATCGATTTATGTAAATGTGTTATATTTCAACAGGGAAGAAAAGCAAGGAGACTTGGCAGAACAGTTAGAAAGCGTGGCTTACGTGTTATGTGGCGATCAACCCATAAGCTTACAAAAGTTTTATCAAATATTCCAAGCGAAAGGTGTAAGTACAATGCAATGATAAATAACGCTTTTAATGAAGTAGATATATTACTTTTTCAATCTTTAAATAGCTAGAATATAATACAAGAGACATACATTATTATAACTAATATAATAAAAATTTAACTTCGTGATGTTTACTTGCCTAAACGGATAACAATTTACAATTCAATTCTAACAATACGCGTGCCAAAAAAAAAAAAAAAAAACGAAAATACGTATTTAATTTGATAATAAACTCAATAATTGGTATTAAAGCTAAAATTCTTCAGGCGTCAGGTCATACGTTTTTTATTTGTAACAATTTTGAAAATAATTGGCAATGATCTCGCATTCTAATATATTCGTAAAATAATCAATTATATATATTATTATAATATTACATATTGGTCGATATATTTGAAGCTGTTCATAATGGACTATCGCTAAATGCATATAATAGTTACATTTTATGATTGCATAAAACATGAACTGATTATACATATATTGTACTTTTTTTCTGATTTAACCGAGAGACCGGTAGGGAACATATGCTGTACCTACCATAGGTACATTAATTTCATTTCAATGTCCATCGTAAACACAATATTATAATAATAATACCGTATAAGGTACCTATAGGCTATATGGAAAATTTTAAACAATATTTTTACAACAGTTTTTTGCATAACAATATTATGTTAAAACAATATTTTACTTCACCTAATAATAAGTTTAATTAATTGAAAGTATTGTAGGTTAAGTATTAAAACAAATTAAATAAATACTTCAACTTCATATATCGCAGAGTAACGATGCTTAAGTACCTTGTTTAGCACACTAGAATACAATGTACACATGTATACTTCTTAAAACTAAAAATACATACATGAATATAAGTTTCTTGCTTACATAGTATACTATTTAATATAATATAAATATCAATACACGTCATGATAGTGATACACAACTTTTTAACATGCACGTTTGTTCGTTGTCAGATGGTATAGTTTGCATTGTGACATTGTGTCACTATTTAGTCTAAAACTCTTCAACTACAAGCGAAAATACGAGTTGTATTTCTGCCATCAGAAACGTAATAATAATATTGTATATTATTATAATAATTATTAATCGAATATTCGAATGTGTATTAATAACCTTATAAGGTACCTATACAAGTTTTAAAATTCGATGAAAAAATGAAACCCATTGTGGCGTAGGTAAATCGTGTAAATATGTTATAGGTGGTTTAATAATGCTTATCTGGACTACTGTATAGTATATTATTATGAAGTCAAACTGTACGCGAAATGACGTTTTTAATATAAATAAAAAAAACCGCATGCACTTATTGTAACTCGCTGTACTTACATGTAGACAATATTACAAAATAGTAAAAGTACTCTTTTCGTGTTTTCATGTTATTGTTATGATCGTTATTGATATAGGTACATAATTTTCTTGTGATATTGTCCGATAAGACTGTTGATAGTGACCGTGACTTCGGACACATACCAATATATAATTGTCGTGTGTCAGAACAACGGTGTCGGGCACAAAAAACGACATTGTCGTACACGATTGTATCGCGTTGTCTGGTGCTATACGACCGATCAGTTTTTTTTTCTTATTCTTGTTAGGGCCCACCCATTCAGCCGGACATGTTCGGTTTTACGAATAAGTTATGCGCACACTACTACAGGGCGTGCGACCATGTTAATATGTTATGTATAATCATGGATATTATGACTAATTAAAAATGAAAGACAGAGAGGTAAAAATAAGAGTACAACAACAATTGGGTCATATGCATAATGTTCTGTAATGTTGCGACATATTTTAAACGAGTTAACGAAAAATAAAAAAATAAATATAACTCAATAATAATTGTATTGTGATATCGATAGTAATATTTTAAATACCTCGCACTCGTACGAGATATTATCGGCAATCGAACTAAATTAATCGGCTACATGAAATTATAATATATTATCATAAATAGCAAAGCGCCCAACAAGGTTCAAGTTGTTTTTTTTTTACCAAAGAACGTCTATTAATATTCCGGAGCCATAATAATTATTTTTAATGTTGTAGATTTTTTAAATCATATTTCGTGTTAAGTGCAAATTAGTTTTCACTGGCGATTTGCCATTATTTATTGTAGCCACTCGATCGGTGTACTTTTTCTTACATATTAGCTGTTTAAAACGATTATATAATGATAACACATTAATTAAACTATTAAACGATCCCCGTAAAATATAATAAATATTTGTTTATGACTAAGTAGTAAAACAGTTAAATAATAACAATTTTTTTGTGCTTATTAGATTTAATAGTAGGTACACGCTTAACTTCTATTATATAATTTGTATCATATTTGATAAACCTCGTAATGATTGTCAAAATAATTAATTATTATAATAATAAAAATAATCTATAAAAACCATTGATGGTTTCTAATGAAAATATTGGCTTGGAAATTTCATTTAATCAAATACAAAAGTCGTATTTATATTATTTTATATCATAATATATTCTAATTTCGACACTTTATAAGATTTAAGTTCTGTTGTAAATTATTCGGAACGTTGAGTTGAGTATTTAATTTTCTTTTTACGATCATTATCTCATTATCTGTGAAAAAAAATTTGGATATCATTAATCGGATGATTTGAATACATTATGTATCATTTAAAAACGCATAAAACGAATGATTCTACGGTCGCACAACCTGCATTGAATTATTTAAATGTCAACGATAAAATGAGAATAAAAACGTGACTTGATGGACGTAGGTAGATATCAACTCAAAAACTGTTTACATACTCGGTTCTTATCCTTCGTTATATAAGAGTATAGTATTTTAAACACCTGGAGCATTTCGCTTTGGGTGCAGCAGATTTTTGTTGTTTAGTACCAATGCACGTGCGCATTGATGCTGCATGCAGTTGATAAAGCACGGTCGTGTAAGTACGGGTAAGTATACCGTATAATAATGATTATTTTATTATTACCTCGGTGCGCGTGAAAACGCTGTGGTGCAGCGCTTTTGAAACATTACGTCGCGTGCTCGCGCTGAGAACAGAAATTTATTACAACGATCTACCGGTAAAGATAAAAACGTAAATACCAGGGCTAAAGACTATTTATAATATATTATATTATATTGTATATATATTTTATAATCAATATTATATAACGTGTGTGTGTGTGAGAGAGAGAGAGAAAGAGTATATAGGATATAAGAATGTATGTGTTCGCCGAGACAATCCAACGAGTTTGATTACTTACGATATTTTTGGCGAACATTTACCCATGCTGATTTTAAACGCGAATCAAATGAAAACGAATCATTACAAAATAGAGTCCAATTGGATATTAATAAGTTACGATATTTTTTGGTGAACATTTACATACGCCGCTTTTAAACGCGAATCAAATGAAAACGAATTATTACAAAATAGAGTCCAATTGGATATTAATAAATAATAATATACTCTACCGATAAAATAATATCTTTGTTTAGGTGTTTTAGTATCCGGGGCTTGTGGGAACCAAATGAAAGACACAAAACTGCAGATAAATTAAACATATTATACGTATATTTCATATACTTACCCGGTATAGTGTACCTACGCAAAGTACGAGAAACTAATAAAACGCTCGTTTATGAACATTGTAATAAAATTATATATAATCTATAAACTTCGATAGTAGGTGGGCTGCGTGAACCGTTTTTGTTAAATTTAGTATCAGAAGAAAATCTTTAGACAACATTTACTATAAATATAACGATGAAATAATCTCATAGAGATTACATAAGTATATTATTTTATTAAAATTCAAAGATGAAAAAAAAAATTAACCAGCCGTTAAATATACGAGATTTTAATCGAAACACGTACCCATATGTAGGTACATAAATAATATATGTATATCGTATATGAATAGATAGTTAAATTCTACACATTGGTTTTCACTTCGTTTATTAATTTCAACATTCAATAGCTCATATTAAGTAGGTGCGCACGGTTAATTTGTTTTCGTAACGTTAAAATAATTGTGATTATTAATAAACAGTGAATTTAAAAATACATGAATACATAATACGTACTATTGACTGGATTGAGATGACGAAATCATTTAGCCGTATACGTACAAAATACTAATATACATGAAGACATTGTTTAAAACCAACGGCATACGATAACGTGTATAATGTGTATATACGTACTTACATTATAACTTTACACTGCCTAAACGGCCCTCGAGTTCGGAACTTCATGAACAGTTCTTATGTATACTTGATAATTATGTAATTTTATAAGTCTCTAACAAATCACATCATAATGTAAATAAGTACTTATGTTTCATCATTCATATAACCTACAAAAGCAATTATTTTTAGATTTTTGTTTGCACCCATTCACGTTAAACACTTGATTTCTTACCAAACTACTATTTGAGAGCCGCGGGCGGTATTTCTTGACCAATTAAAAATATGTTCAGCAAAAAAAAAAGAAAGTTTGATTTTTCGCAGTAATTGTTAAAAATGTATTCGCAAAATTTCTTTATTTTTAATTTTGTTAACTAGGTATTTGATTTGTAAGGCATCTAACATTTAACATTAACATTCATTATTATAACTAATTAAGAAAATAAACAAAAATTATATAAAAACGGTTAAAAATAATTATTAAAATGCGCTGAATAAAATATAATCAAAGTTATTTTTTCAAAATGTTGAATACTTTTTTAGATGTAATTATAGATAATTATATATTCTTGGTATTAATATTTAGTTTTAATTAATAGCTATTACAAACTTACAACTTGAAAAATTAACAAAAATTAACTTTAAATTTAAAAAAAAAACTTAACTACCATGAAATCGTCAAACTGTTGACTATATTATATACATATTATAAAGTACCTACGTGTTAACAGCTAAACGCGACTTGGTAATTTTAACCTACTAAATACAATAATATGATTTCATTGCAATTATAAGAGTAGGTACAACTACGCAATGGAAAATATTAATATTCATAATGATTATAAACTATAATATGTTATATTATGATGTATTAATGTAAGAATGGAAAACGAGGAGTAGGCAATTTAAAATGTCTGTACATCAATACTTCAACGATAAATACAGTAGTGCTTAAGATTATTCCGAATGATAGGACAATGAACGCTATTTCGAGATCTCTAACGGAAAAAACTTTAGATGTATCGTAATCTTTGTGATTGATTGGTTTGTATTTATCAAATATGTACTTAGAAACATCACCGTTCCACTTTAGAACTAATCCAGCCTGATCCATCCACGACAATAAAATGTTTATTCTTCTTTTATACGGGGAGTCTCTAAGAAAAAAACAATAAGTAGGTATTAAAAATGTTCAGATAAAGCGGTTCCGTGATTTTCATTTTAACACAACCTGTGAATTACATATGATATGAAGTACGATATCAGACACTCGTTCATTGTGTGAAGCACACGCGTGTTGTTTTCGTTAGCAACAAATAAAACGTCCTTAAAATGTCCCAAGTTGAAGACGTTTACACGTTCGAACCCAGCGAAATTTCCGTCCGAATGATGAATATCAATTTCTTTTTCCCATTTTTCGACGCGGTAAGCTAAATCTTTTAAATTTGGATCACTGGTCAGTATTTCCTTGAAACTAATACTGGATGTGCGAATAGGCAGCTCTGACTTTTCTAGATCCTTGAAAGTGTTGATGTCGGGATAGTGCATCGGAGTGCTTAAAAACGTCACCAGTGAACCCTACATAAAACATTCGTCGTCATCGTTTATTGTTATTAATCGCGTAGGCACTGACACACATCATTCGTATTTATTACACCATTGCAGTGAATACAATAATAGTAATAATAATAATTGAAAGGAGTAGGTGTAGCGGTGTTTTCGTTACATTACAATATGAAACACAATAGTCACCTGGAAAGCGTTCAGAATGACAAGTGTAAAAATCAAACAAAACGCAGTCAATATTCTCTGACAAGAGTAAGCGAACATCTTGTCCGTGGGCGAACCGATAAACATTCGATATATTTCCAGTCCTAAGTTGCACCCTGTAGGTCCCCGCTGCCGTGTGTCGATCGCTGCGGCTGCGTAGTATATGATTGTCACTATTATGCACGTGATCGCTGTCATCATCCAAACTTCTCTTTGAAAGCTCATCAACACAGTCATCATTGGTGGAATGACACCAGCTTTGGGTGAAAGTAAACACACCTTATCACTTGTTATCTGTTTGGGTGTAACGAACAATGCAAAAGAACAATATATTAGAAAGTAATACAGCATTACAATTATACATTTACAAATATACAATACATAATTGTTTTTTATTTTTTATTTAATTTTTTGTTTTGGCACACCGATTAAGAATTTACCATATAATAATGTATAATTATGTAATGCAAAATAGTTATTAGCTGTATTATGAATAAAGTTGTCAGTATTTTTCACCAGTACAATTATAAGTACGTTATAATTATTTTAGATTCTGAACGGAGTGATGTGTTTTTTTTTTAAAAATTTTTAATTTTTTCTTTTTTTTTTGTGACTGTCTTCACCTTTTGGGGCAGTAAAAATGCTTCAATTTTCTTAAAAAGCAACTTTTCTGAAAGGAAAGTGAATGTAGATGGTACTTGGACAAGTCAAAAATCTTTTTAAAAGCGTTGAAAAAAACGATAAAAAAATTACGAAAAAACGGGAAATTTTACGCAAAACCACGTTTTGAAAAAATACATTATTTTAAAATACTCTAACTCAAAAACCAAATAACGCAAACACATAAAATGTTCACCAAATGTTTATATTGATGTTTTCTTTGAATGGTTAAGATTTCAAAGTATTTTGACTTATTTATAGACAATTTAAATTTTCAGTTTTTGTAAGTTTTTTTGAATATCTATAAAATTTATTTGGCTGTCCGAAAACTCTTGAAAATTTAATATAAGGTTTATTATAAGTTATACTTATCGTAAATAGAAAATATTGGAGATCGTTTTACTCAAATCTTTTATATAAACCCATAAATTTCAAATTTGTATAAAATATGTTAATAGCGATGATTTGTAAGTTATTTTGTAATTGAAAATTCATAAAATTGTTTCTGTGAATACTTAAGGTTCAATATTTTAACACTAGGTTATCCATAAGCTACTCTTCAAAAACCTATAAAAAAATATCTACAAGACTTAAAGGAAAAAATTTTATGATCGTTTGAAATTTAAATTTTTATGAAATTGCTTAAAATAACAATTTATACTCAAACAATTTTAAATATTTGTTATTATTCGAAAAGTATAAGTCGCAGAAACTCGAATTTTTTAGCGGTTTTTAATATTGGCATTTTCTTTTATTCATATTTATTTCAAAATATTATACTGAATTTTTAGCAACTTAGAGGCATTTAAATTATTCGATTCTTTTACATTTTATTTTTTATAGTTGTTGATAAAATAATATTTGGCTGATAAAAAATAATTGAAAATTTAATAGAAGATTCCACTTTAGTTTTTTTTACTGCCATTTCAGAATTATTCAAATCAAAGGCGTAATTATTTTTTGTAAGCGTTTGAAAAGCAAATATTAGCATTATATTTCAATCTAGATACAACATAATGTATTATACAATATACCCATTAAAATACAACTTATTAATTCATTTCAACAATTTTAAACACGTATGTAACCATCAATTTATTGTTACAACACAATTTGTTATTTATTATCTTTCTTTTTTTTTTTTTTTTTGTTCTATCTCTGTTATATTTAATGTACGTTAGGCTATTAACCCACAATATTAAAGCCTTATTTCTAATAAAAAAAAAAAAAAAAGAAATATACCCATTCTAGACCAACATATCATCTCCGTTCAGAATCGTTTTTCGTATTCAATGATATCTAACATTGCATTCAAATTTAACAAATCCATTGTAATGACTAATGACCCATCCTATGAACGAGGTGTACTCCATCCCCAACTGTACAGCAGAGCGATGCCCATCCGGCCCTTTTTTTTCTGTTTATGGATACGACAATGACCGCTGAATTCAAAATATAAATTAATTTAAAATCTAAAACGATTTGTCATTTACGGAGAGCGTTTATAAAAGTTTCATAATAAACGTTTCACTGACGTGTTACTCATTAGTTGTTTGACTCGAGCCACAGTGGTCGTAAAATATAATGTTTTTACTATGTCAATGGTCGTTTTTTTTTTTTTATCATTATTATTCAAACAGAAATCTGTTAATAACATTATATATATACACATACATACATTTATATACATAGATACTCGTTATTACGTCTGAAATTCAAAAAAAAGATTTAACTCGTTTTTATAGACATTTTAGCGAGTCATAAATTATGATTTCTGCGTTTTACGGTGATTTCTACGCACTATATACTCCCTCGGGGGCATCCGTAGCGTATATTTATCATTATTACGTCGGTAAAATATGTACATAATGCAACGCTATAATATGAGCAACTGTGTTTATAAAATCACTGCAGGTGACCTCCCCATGACCTATGACAAGTCCCCCCCCCCGAACCCCACCCACTCCGAAGTAAAATAAATATTTGTCGCATCTTATGTATGTATGTATACATGTCTCGTGAGCTCAGCCGAATAACAGTTGTAGTCTTTCAGAAAGTGACCGTTCACCGAGACGTCGGCGTAGCCATCTACCACGCCGGCAAATGTGCCATAAGTCCGGTTGCCCATCCGCTTGTATCCGTAATAGATTTTACCGCTGGGCGATGAGTCAAAAATGTAAACGGGCGTAGCGTTCATTTTGGCGGCCAGCACTGCGGCGAACGCGCCGTCTTGTCCCGTGTACGTGTCGCTTCCGGTCACGATCACTGTCGGCGTGCGTTTGCTGATGGCGATCCGGAACGGAAGCCGATGCATGTTCTTGGTTCGCGACCGCAGTATGTCCGGTATCCGTTCTGGTGACCGTAGCGGTATGCTCGAGAACCGGCCGTCGATCGTGCCCTGGACGAACGGATCGAGAAGTTTGATCGCGATAGGCGTCACTACGATCACTCTGAAAAAAATAAAATAAAATAAATATAAGGCCGTCAACACCACGATGGCGGCGGAGGTCGGTAGTTTCGTTTCACGCAAGGATAGAATAATTATTATATAGTCAATAATCGTAATAATTTATTATATCGACGTAAATTGGTTTATTTATACCAAAATATAAAATGTTAATCCATTTTAAGTTCACATATTATACCCAGTGGCATATTTTCGAGGGGTGGGGGGAAGTTCAGGTCTTCAAAATAAAAATAAAATTATTATTTTATATGCGGCTGAATTAAAATAATTTACACAACAATTTGAACACCTCCTCGGAAAAAAATTTAAAATACGCCACTGAAATAATAACCACTTGGCGTACAGGATACTGTGATATTATCTTGTCACTCGATACCTTATACAATGCAACGTCGGCGGTGCATTTAATATTGCTCCAATCGACCCTAGTATTACGCCATGTCACGCGTATTTAATTACTGCGTCCGACAACTTGCAATTCTTGTGGACGGAAGGGCTCAAATCTCAAGTAAGTAATCGAAACGACGACGTATGGCACGGTGAAATTTAAATATTTCAACGCGATGTCGATCCAACGTTACTACATGCATACGTATACATATTCGTAGTTCGTACATCAGTGAGCTGTCGTCGATAACGTGCTGCAATACGTGCACAACGTTTCACTCGCATTGTACATAGGTCCTAACCTATACACGAGAAACAGGAGAATTTTACACATACCACGGACGGCCGCGCCAGTTGCAATAATTATTAGACGTGCGAAGAAAATCGTACACAAAGTACAGGCACCATGCATGTAATAATATATATGGGTAGCATACACGGTTTTCTGTGCAGTAAACACCGTCGTAAACATTACTCATGAGGACCACGTGTCTCTCGCGCGCGTATTTGCCCACATCGTTATAGCGTTTAATTGATGGTATCGAGCTGCGCGCGTTCGGTAAACCCGTGTTCCGTCGTTTTCCACTCTGCCTACTCGCTGCACACGCTGCACGTCGACGCACCACACACAATATTATGATTATTATTATTATTATTTTATTATTATATATCTGCTCGTTTGTATCACGTGTGCACGGTCGGCGGCCGCACGTCTTCAGGTCTATTCGGCGTAGTATAATATTATGTACTGTATACAATATGTACATGTATATATAATATCCTATACACCACGTATATACCCGAAACGACGACGACGATAATAATTTAATATTATTCCGGTTTTCTCTCCGCACCATCATAATGTCCGCGTCGTTAATTTCCCGCCGCACTGCGCATTCGTACACCCGTGTGCACCCCTCCCCCCATCATCCAATCCCCGCTCCCATCAATCTTCTACCCACCTGCCTAGCCGTCTATCATCTCCATGCATCTGCACGCGACCGACCGTTTCGTCAAACCTCCCAGGAGGAACTCATCAATTATTAAGTCGTCGACGAGACTAATATAATACTGTTATATTATTATATCTGCGCGCGCGGCGCCGCCGGTCCACCCACACCGGGCAATCACGTACGTCTCTCTGGGCAAATATTATAAATATTATACGCGACGGATTGTATCAATTTGTTCGAGCGTATTACTATACACTACACGACGACGACTGCAGCTGGACGACGACATATCAACGTTGTGGTATTAACCAAGGTGCTCACCATTTTGATATTTTTCTGTACACAAAAGACGCTGCTGCTACCACATCGATATCGGGCGACGAAGGGGAAGGAGCCGCGCGGCAGAGACACGCGCGCGATCGGTCGCTCGTGCTGCGGCGTGGAAAACTGTCTGCGGTCGAGATCGCTGGACAACGATACGATAGGTATAATTAGTACATCCTATCCGTTCGCCAAGCCTATGTGGGATTTAAAAAAAAAATAAAATACATTTTACATCAAGAAATGAGTATTAAAATTAGGAAAAATCTACTTAAACCGTACGCACGTCATGGAGTAGTATATTATGCTATACGGATGTAAAACATGACTATCGCAAAAGAAGAAAAAAGGAGAATAGAATAGCCTTCGAAATGTGGTACTACAAAAAGATACAAAAGATAAGTTGGACCGATAAGATCACTAACGAAGAAGTTTCTAAAAGGGTTTAAGATTTACGTCTACATTCTATGTTCCTACTTGCAAACGTAACTATTGTCTCCTCGCACCGGTAAACCAAATAAAAAGAAGGTTGACCAAAAGTCTAAAAATATACTTAAGCATTCATTTTTATTTTTTATTCTCTCTCCGAATTACAATATTGTATGAAACTATGAACAGCAATATTATCTTATAGTATATAGTTAAATATTGTTTAAAATTTCAAATACTTAAATAATTGTTCTATATTTCCAACTCTAAGTATTGTCTTAAATGATTTATTTTGTTCCTTCTTGTTACTTTACTATGTGTACTAAAATGACTGATTCATTTACTTATCATCCCACCGGGTGTCTATAAATACATACAATAGAATATTGACTGTTATGGCATATTATAATATATTATTCAAAACAAACAGTTACTGTATATTTATCGCGTACTTGTAGATGGACAGATCGCGCCACGCGGCGTACACCGTCTGTCTGGCGGCCGGGTCGAACTGTTGGACCACGATCACGTAGTAGACGTCCGTATCCCAGAACGTACGGTTCAGGCTGGCCAGCTGGACAAATGGATCGGGTGTGGGCCGCGGGACTAGGCCGTCCCGAAACAGGACGACGTACCGCGACCGCGGCGGTAGTAAGGACGCCGCGATGCCGCGGCCGTGGTGCACGGGTTGGGCTGGCCGCACGCACACGGTCGGCAACACGTGGCCCTTTGCGTCCACGGCGTCTTCGGTGGCCGCACCATGGTGGTCGTCGGCCAATAGGCGATCCGCGTCCACAGTGTACACTGGCTGCCCGCGGCCGCTGGGCTGCAGCGCTCGCAACAGCCGGCGCGGTGGCGTATCATCGTTGTAGTCGCCCGACCACACGTCGCTGGTGGCCACTACCATCACACCTTCGCTCAGTGACGGCGAACTGCGCTCCAACGCCGAAATTATGTCCACCACCGCGTCCGTTGCCGTCGTGTCGGTCTGCTGCGGTCCACCACCGATGATGGAACGCGTACGTCCCCCCTGCTGCATACGTCCGCCGACACAGTTGGCCGCGAAAAACGTCAGCTGCAACAAAATCGATGTATTGACAATGACAGTTATTGGGACGGCAGCGTAAAACTATCGCAAGTGTCATCGTATTTTTTGGCAGTGGACCCAGTGGTGCCATTCAGGAGTTACGCGAGTGGTCGCGCGATTTTGACCCCTATTCCTTATTCCCTTATAGGCACGGTTTGAGATTTTTAATTTGAGGGGGATGGCACTAAATTGTTTTAAACATCATATCAATTAATATCATTTGGTTTTCATTACAAATAAAAAAATATAAAATTGCACAGCAAAACTTTTAAATGAACAAGAATAATCTTAAACACAACTTTATTATTTGCGTTTATTTAAATTTATACATTTTATGAAAACGTGTTATCTCTTTTGTGAAAATAAATGTTCCATACAAGGTTCGGGATGTGGGAGTTAGTTTGTGCAATTAGAATAATTTTTGTGACTCCAAACCCAAATTATTATGCTCAAAATAAGCCACTCTAGTATAGATTATCAATTCTAAGACGGACACTACTTAGACGAAAACTATTTTAAATAGTTGTAAAGATATGAGTACTAAATTCCATTTAGCGCTGCCTTCACCGCAAGTTATTCGTGAATTCATGATATTGCATAAAGGAATATATTATATTATTGCACTTATTGTTGATACAACAGTCGTAAAGTTATCTGAAACGGATTAATAATAGTTTGTCTTGGTCCGTTTTTAATGTATTGAAAAGTTCACAACGCTATACGAACGAATCGTGTTGTTTATTTATGTGTAAAAGAAAAAAAAACCATAAACCACGATTTGCGGCATCGTGCATTTAGGTTTACACGTGAAACGCGTAAAATATATATATATTATGAATGTAAAATAATACATGCCTTCAAGTGGGATCATTATTTATTATAATTTATCGTGTTTAAAAATATGACTACCGCAATATTGGAATGGTACTGTTAAAAAATAACGGTAGAGTCGTTCCCTTCTTATGTCCTCTACGATTCAAGAGTTGCGCGCATCAACGGCTTATGGACCTTATGGTAATCTACTAATGTAGTATATAACATACGTGACTTATCAGGATGATATTTATCGCCATTATGTAGTCAGAAAACTGTCCGTCGCAATTTCAATATGAACGCTGAATCCTTAAAAATAAAACAAGAGTTCATTGTGGAGCTCAGCAATCTGTTAAATTGTTCAATGATGTGAAATACCTAATACATTGATCAGTCTATTAAATAAATATTTGTTTACACACTTTCTACGATTAATTTAAATTACTTCAAATATTTAAAATACATTGGTTGTTTCCTTTACTTTTAGATTATCTTGATTATGTGAATAAGATGTGACCTTATTAACGTTAAATTATCGAATTGATAGGTTCTTAAGTCGAATTTTCTTAACATTTTTTATTAATTATTTTTCACATGTTATTTTTTACAAAGCCAATTTGTCATATTTAACTAAATCTACACTACTCTATTACATTTTATTTATTTTATCTATTACATTGTGCTACCAAACAACTGTCTTTCATAATTACTAATTTAATTTTTAAACTTACCTATATAATATTATGATTATTATTATTATTATTATTATTATTACTATTATTTTGCTACGAGATTTGTATGAAATATCGATTGTTGTTTTTAAACCAATAGTATACGTACCTCAAATAATATTTCACTGCAAGTTATTGGCAATTAAAATATCGATACATATACGATTTAGTAGTTTAAAAAAGATTGTTCGCTTTCCAACTTAACGGGTGTGTCTGAAAGTTCGCTTGTGGCTAAATTTCGTCAAACACGTTCATCTTCGAGGCGACACGCGTTGTGACATGCAAATAAATCGATCCAGAAACAGCTCGCCTAACGAGACGATAAAATATAATGTTATTTTCTTCCTTGTTTGTTTGAATATGTTACCAATAGTATAAAAAATGTGTCACGAGCGTCGTTGTCTAGATTCAATTGTTATCAAATCGGGACGAATGAATAAAATCTAATAAAAATATTATACTCAAAAAAGCGATGGTTAAGCCGGTATAGATATATAGTGTATACTGCAGCATATTAATATAGTATGTCGTTAATGGAATGTTTTTATTTTTATATTTCAAAGTAAACTTTGTCCGTTTATTTAACAATAGTTAATTGTTTTCGGACAGACAATGTTTTCGATCTAGTATATTATTTCTTCATGGTAAACATAATATCGGGTCGATATTTCATGATACTATCATGTATTTGGACAGTGATAAATGATTATAAAACCACGAAACGCGTAAAAATAATAACATTAACAATATAACGATATTCCGTTGTGTAGTTTTTATTATAACAAACATAATTTAATTTTTATTTTTTGTAGCATGGTCTGCCACAGTCACTCTTTGTGCTGCGGTTAATCACCACCCGGTGCTATACTAGCAGTCGGATGGGTGACCACATGGCTTTAGCGAAATTGTCCATGCCTTCACACATACACTGTATCCACGTGTTACCCCTTACGTAAAAAACCCCATATCACATAGAGGGCTCTCTAAAAATAAATCATAAAAAATAAAACATATTATTTTAATGACGTACGATGTTATTGGAAACTGAATTGCTTACATGACATAATTAGTCTGACGCAATAATTAGTATACTTTTTAGCAAAATGACTCCTGTCATTTGAATATTAACATTTTTATCTAATAGACCTAAAAATTGTTCAATAGTAATGGAAAAAAAACAATACATTGAATACACTTTAGGCTTTAGTTTTTAAAAGTAAGACACGTAAAAAAATATTTACTAAGAAGTAACCAAAATTTATTTATTTATAATGTTTGATCTTCCTTAATCTCTAAAAATTGGAAATGTTGCTGCACGGAAGTAATGATCCGTTCCTCCTAGCGATAAATAGTTAAAGTTGTGTAATCGGTAAATAAGTGCTATGTTTAAAACGAATAATTGTAGTTTATATCGTCACTCGTTATAATAGCCATCAGTAAGCTACGAGTGCTAATGATGACAACATTATCACAATTGCAGTAGGTTGGTGTAACATGTAACACAAATGTTTTTATTATAGGTTTACATTTATTTGTTATATTACATAAAACATTTCAACGTGGAACTATAATTTTAGTCCCTCCAAAATATGTAGTTATATCTCTCAATATACATGCTATACTTTTGTTTGAAATGCATCGTTTTCAATTAATATTGTTGTAATGGACAATTATTAATATGCCTAAACGATAATATACCTAAGTACTATAAAAATATTTATAAATTAACTTTAGTTTGAGTATTATTTTTCACCAGATCATATTATTGTTGGTACCTAGTGAACAAACAATTACATAATTTACTTTCATGGTAAATTCAATCGAAATTTAAATACAAAAGATAAAATTGGAATTTGACATAAGCAGTTTTTGCCGATAAATGAGATAATCAATGTTTTTACAACGATTTGTTTTGATTATGACTTATTAGAACTCGATCTTTTTGAACTTTGATCGTCCCAACGGAAAAACGTTACACAGTAAAATAATTACCTATGTCAATGTTATGATGATATGTAATAATGTAATGATGATATGATATGCTGTCATATATTTTACAAACTTGCGAGAGATTCCACATCGATCATGCGCAACGGAAATATCCAGGTTTATTTTTAAACATTGACTCAAACCTCGTACCGATATTATAATGATAATAATTATTAATTGTTATCAATTGAAGCTAAAAATCTAATGCTACTTGCGCACCTATAAAGAGTGAAATGTATACAACTATTAAATAAAATAATTTCGTTATTTGTTCTATTAAAAGAGGTTTTTCAGTTCAAAAATAATGTGGAGCGTTATTAATTGTGTGTATTTATTATTCATTTTTTTGTTAGATTGTCGAAAAAGTATTTCGTCTCATTGACAAGGATTCGGACGGAATCATCACACCTTCACAAGCAATGGATTTGATTACTACAATTACATACTCTTCCGGGTAATATTTATTGTAATTTTTTGTAGGACTATTAATTTTATAAAAATATTCGTTCATAATAATATATTTTATATATGCACTACTGTTTATGGTAAATAGTAAGGATTTTGTTTTGTAAGGAAGAAATTAATTGCATTTTTTTACATTAATTAATTGAATACAATAATCTTTTATTGTTTAGAGTGAAATCGGGATTTGACAGTGAAAATCTGATGTGGCTCGAACAGTTATTTAGACAGACAGTTGGAGATGAAATGGAAATCAAACGAGATGACTTCAATAAGATTTTAATAACTAAAAACGTAAGTTACATATTATAATTAAAAACATAAATTGATCACGAGAGAAATTCCGAAGAATTATGTTGATCAATCATATTAAATAATAATAATATAATATATGAAATTAATTTAAATCAATGCTGCATTGACGTTTTTTATTTTCAATTTTATTTTTGGTATTATTATGTATCTAATTCAAAATATGAATTAAAATTCAAAATGTCCTTGATTTACTTTGATATGTTTTTAAAGTAGTGTTTTATTATTCAAGTGGCATACTATGAAATATAAAACGATAACAGAAGCAGGACAAACGAACACATATATTGTTTTGGACAACTAATTTGCATAAACGGTGGTCTGTGATTCGGCTTGTAGATCAATCTGTTATATAAAAAACAGGTTTACAGATATAGATCACAACGAATTATCTTTACAGACTTATATTTAATTTGAATATAAATTCTTATCATATTCCATCATACTTTTAATCGATAGAATAGTATATTGTTAATAAAAATATGTATTATGATTTATTGAAACACTTTAAACTTTCATTAAAATTCTGAGTACTTCAATAACAGATTAATTTTAATTAACATTATAATTTATTATTTAAATTATTTCATTTCAAATATAAAGTTAACATTTTTTTTATAATATACTCTCGTAAGTTAATACATTTTTATTACAATATAATATTTTTCATAAACTTTTATAATAATATAATTATAATACAATATTTTCTTATGTTTATTAACCGTTAAGGATTAGGAGAGGCAAATAATTATTTATTTATTTCTTCATATTTTAGCCATTCTTCACTGAACGTGTATTTCAAATATTTGACAGAGATAACTCTGGATCGATATCATTACACGAGTTCCTTGATGCAATGCACCAATTTGCAGGACAAACGCCGGACGATAAAATTAGATTTTTGTTTAAAGTATATGATTTAGACGGTACGTACTGTAATATATACCTACACATTTTAATAAAAACCATTCGATTGATAATATTTAAAATAATTATGTATATTATATAAAAAAGTCATTGAATTATATAGTTACGAGTACTTTTCGTACCCATAATTTAAAGAGATTGAGCACTTTAACTATTTTTTTCGTTGAATACAATCTGCTTTAAGAAAAATCCATCTCTTTACTTCAAATAAAAATGAGTTATAGCATCTTCTCGTGATTTTCTAATGCAATTAAATCGAAAAATAGTATACATTTTTTATCGTTCAAATATGTTGTATTAACGATCTAATTATTAAACGTAGAAATACGTTAGAGTCGTTTGTACATAACAAATTGTCGTGTAAAATGTACATCTACTATACATCTCACTAACCATACGTTCAATAGTATACACTTTGTAGTGCAATAATAAAATTATATTATTATTCTCGTTTAACAAAAACATTAGAAGTTGAAAAAAAAAAAAATAACGTAGTTACGATGTTGGAATTTTTTCTCGGAAACTGAAAATGAAAAAAAAAAACGTACGATGATACTATGTATTTATATATTGTTTAGGCGATGGTCTTATACAACATCGAGAATTGCAGCACGTGATGCGAGCGTGCATGGAAGAAAATGGAATGCAGTTTTCGGAAGATCAAGTGGAAGACTTGACCATGGCGTTGTTCGAAGATGCCGACAGTGAATCGAGAGGTGCCATAACGTACGAAGCGCTCAAAAATCAATTGCAAAAACACAACGGGTTGTTGGAAAATCTATCGATTAGGTAATGCATGGGATGTATGATATTATTTTCAAAAGTCCTGCGCGTATTCAGCTAAATGTTTATATGCGCCTGTATAGTAACATTATGTTTGTCGCTCGTATATACGAGTAGCCTAACCTTTACTATGATATTATTATTGCACTTCTATAGTGTTTCTATACTGAAATTAAGCCGAGTTCAATTAAATTAATTATTTTAATTCGTCAAGTTAAAGTGAACCTAGAAAAATGTAATTTACAAGTAAAAAACAATTTCTTATTTTTTTCAACTTACGAAAGTCACAAGTAAATATAAAATAACAACTTAAGTCGGTTAAAAATAATAGTTGATTTTTTGTTGAATTGCATAATATAATATTTATGTAAAGCTATATTTAATATATGTTATTTTAATCGAAATTCAGGACTAATGCATTCAGCATTTAATTATAATGCCGATTATTTTTATTAAAATAAATAATTTGTACAGAAAAGTATATTTTTATATTTTAATCTCTGGAATTTAAAATAGGAAAATATTTGTGTCTATACAATTAATCAACTTATTAGTATAGTGAGCTACATGTCTAAAATTTCACTTGATAAGTTGAACGTTCCTTCTTTTTTAAATAAAATAAATCTTTAAGTAACTTAACTTTTTAACTCATTTATGACTAGTCTTCACTAAAGTATACTTATTCGTGCTGATCTACATCGGAAAATCATTTTTTTCACTCTATTTCAAATTTAGATTAACTTTTGACTTGGCCCAACGATGTTACTTTAAATTTGAATACATTGATATAAATGGTATCTGTACAATTGCGTCATCCTACTCTTATTGGAGACATGATTAGCTGGAAAAAATAAAGGTATCATATGAAATGACAAAATAATAATTATGATTTTTATTTAAATAAATAGAAATTATAATTATACATTGTTAAAAAATGTAATACTTTTAGGTACATCGAAACTAAAACAAGCTGTTTATTATCAAGCGTTAATCGTTTCGTGTTGTTTTCGGATCACTGGACCATATAGTAATAGTTAGTTTTGAAAACGAGTTTAAATAAAAAAAATACCAAAAACATTTTTGAACGGATTGTTGTTGTTTTTGTTATTCGAACATTAATTATGTGTAGCCGACCAATTGTTTTTTTTTTTTTTGTAACCGCAAAAAAAAAGTGAATTCCGAGTATGCGTGACCCGATACATTGGTGGTGGTCCACGGGCAGACTCAAGACCCGATAGCCGGCATTGCTCTTGTTCGAGTTGCACAGCAACGACACCATAATAGTAAAATTGTAATGAGCTTAGGGAACGAGGATAGAACATATCGGACTCCGGACATTTATTTTCTCACGTCGGGATTTAAGAATTTTTTTTTACTCTTTTTCGTGCATCCATTGAACACTTTTTTCGATACGTGCGCGTACCATCTAAAGTAATTATTCTTGTTCATGGAAATCCGTCGCCGTTTTTCAGCATAGACCGCTGGTTAGTACCACCAAAGCCAAAACAACCGCCAGCTTCCACTTGGGGAAAGTTCAACTCACTGCGGCCGTATCAGCTGACGTTACCGTACATGCGAAACAACTATGTGTATCTAATATTTCTGACCGTTTACGTGCTCGTCAACGTACTGCTGTTCGGGAGTAGGATTTACACGTACCGCAACTCTAATATCTACACGATTTTCGCTAGGGCTTGCGGTAAGTATACGATGGCACGAGTCGATTTATAGTCAGCTAAGCCTGTAGTTGTTATATTGGCGCAATTACATGAGACTGCAACAGATGATGAGCGAAAAAATGATTCAATTACAAAAAAAAATACAGTTTATGCCATAAAATAAATATTAGGTCGAGTAAAATCACGCAAAGTCGTTATGTACTTGTGCCAATCTACGGAGGAAATAATATTATACGACCTATGTATTAATACTACGTATATCAATACATTACACACTATTCGTGTGTTTTTCGTTTTAAAACTATTTAAATATATACATTGATTTTCAGGCCAGTGTTTGAACTTCAACTGTACATTCGTTTTGGTTCTCATGTTAAGGCATTGTATCACGTTCCTCAGAACTCGCGGACTCTCGTTATTTTTGCCCTTAGATCAACACATATATTTTCATAAGATCACGGGATTTTTCATATTCGGTTATAGTATTCTCCACACATGCATGCATCTGTTGAATTTCAGTGAGTCTTTCGAACGATACTTATAACTTATAATCACGTATTTGTAATACATGCATTGTTTTGTTTGTCTGCACCAGGCACCGTTATATTTTATGATCCGAATTTAAATTACGAAGGATTCTCAGTATCCGAATGGCTCTTCACCACCGACCCGGAACTCTTTGGACTCATAGCTGGATATGCTAATCCCACGGGTGTGTTGCTCATCATTATTCTGTTCGTGATGTTTATTTGTTCACAGCCATTCGTTCGCAGAGGAGGATGTTTCGAGGTTCACTACATGATTCAACATTATACAACATTCTTACGCCAACGATCAAATTAATTTTATCATTTCATTCGTTTTTCAGATATTTTATTGGACTCATTTACTGTATGTACCTTTTTACTTACTTTTGATTCTTCACTGCCCAAACTTTTGGAAATGGTTGATAATTCCGGGACTTTTATACTTGTGTGAACGTTTTTACCGCTTTTCGTTGATGCGTTCTGAACACGGCAAAACGTACATCAGCTCTGGTCTACTTTTGCCATCTAAAGTCACCCATTTAGTGATAAAAAGGCCACCACATTTTGATTTCCATCCTGGTGACTATGTATTTGTGAACATACCTGCAATAGCCAAATATGAATGGCATCCGTTTACAATAAGTAGTGCTCCGGAACAAGAAGGTAATTAATGATTGTATTAAAATGTAACCAGTCTGGTTGGACCTTAAAACTGTACAGTTATCACAGTGTCATAATGTTGTTTAGATTACATGTGGTTACATATTCGCGGAGTTGGAGAGTGGACCAATCGATTATATTCATATTTTGAAGAAGAACAACATAAATTACACTTACTTGACGAAGAATTGCCTGGATCAGTCACTAGTAAAACTTCCTCCGTGGATACAATAGAATCATCAAAAATGAAAAAACTTCAAACGTATATTTGACGTTATATTTAATATGGCTTCAAATTAAAAATGATTAATTGTTTTCTAGATCTTTACAGAGAACATTTTCTGGAAGAACGGTAGAAGAACCCACTAAAGGAAAATACAAAAAAGATTTCAGTTATACTAATCAGAGTTTCAGTAGTTTACCAGAAGACTTTCATATTCGAGGTTCCGAAAATGATATAACTTCTGGGAATTCGAAATCTATAATGGGTAATATTATATTTTTCCTCATAAAAAATGCAATCAAAGTTACATCAGATATTATAATTTAAATAATTTAAATTAAATTTATAAGATGCAAGGAAATCAGTCAAGAAAGCACCAAACACTAATCTCCATAAACTCGTTTTAATTAACAAAGCTCCATTATCAAAATCGCTGTCCATGCCAGACATGGAAAATCGAATAAAAAAAAGAGAACGTCTTTTAGCGTATGTATTAATTATTTTAAATCTCGAACGCTTCTAATTATATGGTTGAAAATATAATATAATTCATGAACATTGTTTTTCAGTTTACGTACTTATATGAGATCAGAATCCGAGAAGAGTTTCGACGAATGTCAAATGAAGAGAGCAAGACTGCAATCTTTAGGCCTGGCGTATTTAAGTCCTCAAAATAAGTCATTGGCTCAAAGTTTCCGGTACATGAGACACAAACCGACCATAATTGCATTTAAAACGCCCAGTTTAGAACACTGTGAAGCTAAAGTCTCGTCGTACAGCATCACAATTGAAACTGTAAGTCTCCGTACGTACGTAATACTTCAGTGAACTTAATTCGAAATCCCTTTAGGCGTCTAATATCGGCAGCATGGAGTTTGTAACTAACGAAAGCAAGTCGAAGGAAAGATCAAACGAAGACAATACCAGTCAGTCACCAATCAATTATCCCGTCGGCAAACCGCTAGAGGTAAGCTTTGATTAACCCCGACTGACCTTGTTTTGCATAATATACTCTACGGTGTCCGAATGTTAGATTTATTTGGTCGGCCCGTACGGCGCACCGTCCAGTCACATATTCCGAGCCCAACATGCAGTGATGATAGCCACAGGTATTGGCGTCACGCCGTTCGCGTCCATATTGCAATCGATCATGCACCGTTACTGGAAAGCCCGTCACACGTGCCCGAAATGTAAATACACTTGGGCGAGTGAAATACCACCCACAGTGATGCATCTTAGAAAAGTGAGAAACACTACCTGGTATAAATCGAAATCGATCTGCTACCTACTATAGTGCTGATCTTGTGGTTATTGGTATTATTATTAAGTATCGATATTATTATCCCGTGGCATAGGTGGATTTCTTTTGGATAAACCGTGATCAGAGGTCGTTTGAATGGTTTGTTAATTTACTGTCGCAACTTGAAATCGAACAGGCCGAGCTCGGTGGAGCCATGGAGAGGTTCTTAGAGATGCATATGTATATAACATCGGCATTGCAAAAGACCGACATGAAGGCCGTTGGACTCCAATTAGCTTTAGACTTGCTGCACGAAAAGGTGAAGATAAATAATCACATTAATAAAACATTTATTAAAAATTACTATTTATTTGAATTATTTGATTTATCTTAGGAAAAAAGAGATTTTATCACAGGTTTGAAGACCCGAACCAACGCAGGCAGACCAAACTGGGACAAAGTTTTCAAACGATTGTTGGACCAGAAGAAAGGAAAAATCACAGTGTTTTATTGCGGTCCACCTCAACTTGGTAGACTTCTTAGAGTAAAATGTGATCAATTCGGATTCGATTTCCGAAAAGAAGTTTTCTAGATATTGTAAATGACCGGATATTGCCTTATCTCTTTGTAATTTTACCAGTACAATCTAAAAGTGTGCAAAAGACTTTATATAGTCAATGTATGAAATTAATGTTACCATTTTGTCAAAGAGAAGACTGCAAAATATGTTACCATATCGCAATCGAATATTTTATAAAATAACAACGTTACCATTAGTTTAAAATAAATATTAATTTTATATTAGTAAGAATAAGATATTTTTCTGTCTGAATTTTATTTATGTACAGAAAAAGAATTGTAATAATGAATAACATCATTTGTTTATTTATTATTGTTTAAATTGTAAGTGTAAATATATTCAATATTTCAACCATGGTTATTTATAGAAGATTTTTTTTCATAATAAAACTTAAGTTACAAGAATTTGTTCTATTATAAAGTATTTCAAATTAAATGAACATATTTATCTGGTATGGCGTCATTGTGTTATTTTTGTTTGTACAAAAGTTCTAAGTAACTATTTCGCAAAATAGGTTACAAAACTTAGAAAATGTCTGATATTATACCATTAGATAATATTTTATAAACATTTTATACAATTATGTAAATTCTAAATAATTATTTCCGTACAGCAAGTAGTATATATAAATGTAACATTATAATTTAAAATGAAATTAAAACACCAATCGAAAAATATATTAATGTCAAATGTCAAGAGTTTATTAGATAAACTTAGTACTTATTATATAAGATGTACAAAACGCCTAATGTATTGAATTTCATTCAATGCGTGTATACTCGTATATAGTTTTAATCAAGCTATAACTGCATACACTAGATTTTACGTTTTAATAAAAGTTTTATTTTTCATTCTATAATCGTTTAATAATTACGAATTTACGACGCATTACGATCGAGAATTATAAATTAAAAATAATAATATATTAATACGTCGATATAGGATAATTTAATAAAAACATATTGTAACATTGAATAGCGTTTTCAGATGGATAAATATGGTGATTAATATAATCATACAACGTAAAAATATGCAACGGTGAAAATTATAAGACGATAACACGTGTGGTGCCAATCTTACGGGTAAGTCGAAGTATAAGTATACAAGGAGTAAAAAGAAAACGATAAAGGATAGACTGCATCGTCAAGGATGACGGACCTTTTGGTATCCGAGTATCAAAATGTCGAATAAACATTTTAGGATTTGATTGTATTGTCTTGCGCTCCTGCGTATTATTAACTGTTACTGACCTATTTTTCTTTTCTGTTTATTTTGCTTAAATAGTTAATTAAAACATATTAGGTATTATCCTTAAACAGAACTTTATTCATTTCATTATTTAAAATGTACATTGAATTTATAGTTACCTAGGTATATATTTTGTTGTTGAGATATCGATATACTTAAAATTATGAATAATATTTAAAAAAATATTGGTTAGTCACTGAAACCGTGCGATTATGCGACACACGAGACTATGCATGGGTTCGCAGTCCCTACGATACATTACATTATAACAAAATTATATTATGTGATATATGAATATTATAATAATATTATGATTGTGTTTTACGTTTTGAAAAATGTGAATTTTAATACTATACTATGAACACTTATTATTATTAATATAGCTAAATTCCGTCGCCAACAGCGTCGTACGATATGATAATAATGTTAAAAAAAAAAATCATCCCTCGTCGTCCGCGTCTTCCTTCTCCTCATCCACGGACGTGTTGCCTCTAACGCGGTAGTCGACCACGCGGAACTCGCGCACCCAGAACTCGAGGCCGCCGCTGGTCATGTCCACGTAATCGTACTCGTCCAGGTCCTCGATGACGGTGAGCAGCTCGTGATCGTCCACTTGCTCGAGGTCCTGTAATTTCGAGTCATTGTAATTGGTGGCCTGCTCGTCCGCGTCGCCACAGTGGTCGTGTAGCTCCTGTCGCGACACGTCCACCAGCGCGTCGAGCGCCTCGGCGAACACCGCGACCGGCAGCTCGTCGGTGGTGGACGCGGCCGCGTCGTGCTTGGCGAACAGCGCATTGATCGCCTCGTTGTACCGGCGGTAGTACGTCACGGGCTGGTCGAACGCGGCCACCTTGTCCGCGTACAAGGCCACCTTCTTCTGGATCTTGGACACGCACGACCGGACGGTGGGAACGTCCACTTGGTCGCGCTTTGCAAACGCCGCGGCGAAGAACGTGTGCAGCAGCATAGTGCGGGACATATTACACGAGACCGCGGTGCCCAGCACGCGCACGCCGAACTCCAGCTCCGACCCGGTGATGCTTCGGCTCATGGCCAGCCGCTGGATCACCGGCAGCACATCGATCATCGGCACGTTGACCTGGCCCAGATGCTCCAGCATGCCCACGACCATTGTGTTCCCTATCGTCTCGCCGTCGTCCAGCTTGATGTGCTCTCTCAGCACCGGCGCCCAGTTCGTGTCGTCCGCCATCACGCCACGCAGCAAGTTGCCCATCATCGCGTACTGGTCCGGCATACACTCGCACCGGTGGACCGCGGACACCAGGCACCACCAGAACACCACCACCGCCGCCGCCGTCGTATCGCCCGGCAACCGCATCACTGATTCTGACGCGTCGCTCGTTATCGGTATGTGCTTATTTGATGTTTTTCCCTCCAAACACCGGCCACCATATGATATGACGTATATCCTATATACACCTGTATCAGATATTCGTGTGGAATAGACGTGGAAATATATTATGAAAATTCAAATGTCGGATTTTAATCAATTAATGATATTTATTCAATATTCAATTTAAATTGGTATATGCGTGTACTTACTTATTATTCTTATTATATTATAATATTGTACGACAGATCTATCTTCAGCTACTGCTCGCGCGTTCGTCCGTTCGATTTTGTTGTTTGCACCGCGAATATTAACATCGATGACGACGGTTTTTTATTTTTTTTTTCTCACCCGTTAGCTTAGCGATGTTTGTTCTCTGCCAGCATGTTATTATCGGCAAACCATGCACAGAGCAAACATCGCGGCGGCACACTTGCACGTTCAACTGACAACTACTGCAGCTGTTGTCTGAACAGAATGTCCTATTACACAACTTTTCAAAACCAGCTAGTGAACTTTGGGGCAGTGACTTTGCACAGTTGAGTTCGAATAAATATCTTACTGCATACAAGAGATAATATTGATAATATATTTGTAAAATAATTGATTTATCTTATATATTATAGTGTATAGTATTTTATTTCCTATAAATTCAATAAATTATAAAGTAATAATTATAAAATAAAATAAAGATACAGATAAGCTTAGTTAATTATAATTTGAAATCCTCTAATAAACTGAGATTGTGGTGGAAGTTTTGAATGAGAGAGAGAGTTTACAATATTTAATTAATAATTTATTCCACTAATATATAAGTAATAAAAAATGTTCGTATTGTTTAAATGTATGTGTTTAAAATGCTTTATATTATGGAAATCAAATATGTTCATTTTCCTAATCTTACACAAATTATTTTCAACAGAAATTGCACTTTTTACACTAAAATGTTAATTATATATGGGTATCTGTATACTACTGTCTCCTTCATATCCAAGTGGCATTTGATAGTTCATTATGTCTATACTTATAGGGTGAAATCAGTGGTGATCAAATAGTTTTGTCATGATGAATTGGGGAGGGGGGAAGATTTGGTTTCTTTTGGTAATTTTTATTTTTAATAAATATGTTTTAAAAATATATAATTTCAAGTTTCGAAAAAAGGTCATGGGGTTATCGATCCTCTCATCCCTCTCTTTTGTGCAATTAGAATATTTTTAAAATATAAGTTTATAATATCATTTGTTCACTGTACGGCAGAGAACACATAATATAAAATCAACCGTAAGACGTTCTTCTGTTCGCACTTACGTAATCACGTCGAATCGCGTACCTACGATTAATTTCATACTTCGTGTGCTTGTCTGATAGAATTTAAATTGTTACAATATTTCTATTAAATCTAACATAATTAGTTTCTATAAATAACGAATGATGGTATTTCATTAAAAACTATCGTGTCGTGACACGATAGAAAAAAAAATTAAAACTATGCCTGACCATTAACTATTAAGATTATTCCCTACTAAATGGTGAAATCAGCTAATTAATAATATGATGGTAATTTTAAATACCTATATTATATATTCGCCTATAAATCTATCAGCCTATGGTGATCGACATACCGGCGACCTTGTAGTGAAATTATCCGAATAACCGTAAGAATAAAACTCATCCAAATAAACTCTAGAACATAGACCGAAAAGTATTTGAAGACATTGAAGATCGTAGCTAATCACCGAATAATAATATGAAAGCATTAAGCAAAAAATGTTTGGTAAAAATATTGAAAAATACAAAAAACAAATTATTCTCTTTTCAAAGTAATATTATTTTGGCATGAGTTCACAAGCGTGCTCCCCAGTTTATTTTGGCGAAATTAGTGCTTGAACATGCTATTTCCAATATAATTTCATTATATACTCTGGCTGCGCTTGATTTATACAACTAATTGATTATCTTTAATTTTTCCGCAGCCCACACCGGCATAACCCCTACGCACATAACAACCCCTTGCAGATAATCTCGGTTTCAAGAATCTATATTATTTTATTTTATTTTAATAAATATCGGGTTCATGGTGTTAATTAAAACAAATAATTAACAAAATTCAGTCTGCGTTCTCACGTCGTTGCGTACAGTCGTTTATCTTTTTAGTGCAATCGCTGATAAGTTCTGCTCTATATAAATACTATAATTGTTATATTTCTAATTAGTTCGTTTTTTCTATGTCGTCGT